>BGNK01005312.1:782-40349 GCA_003297005.1 Symbiodinium sp. clade A Y106
CAGTTCGCCGGCCGCATCCACCGCATGATCAAGCTCGGCCTGAGCATCGACGATGACGATGAGGGCCTGGGCGATGACGATGACCTCCCTCCGCTTGAGGAAGTCGAGGGCGCGGCCGACGAGGCCTCCAAGATGGAGGAGGTCGACTAGGCTCAGGATGTCTGAGCGACCCAGTAGTTCGTACCGCAGCCGTCGGTGCGCACTTGTGCATGATCCCCTCAACACAGTTTTCAGATTCGGCCAACTGTACAGCAGGCAGAGTCTGGCAAGAAACCTGATGCAGAGGATCGACTGCGAGTCAAAAGTGCGATGACCCTTGCGATGCGCGAGTCGCTTCTTTTCGTGGTCTGCCAGCTTGGCTGCTGCATGCTGCCGCAAAGGGCCTCACAGCATAATTCGCAAACTTGACTTCGAGAATCAGGCGACTTAGTAAGAAGTTGGACGTATGACCCAGAGGGTCCATATACACTACCATTATGGAATCAGGTCCCAAAAGACCATCCCTGTTATGGTTTGGGGGGGCCTAAATTCCGTAATTGTAGCGTATATGGATCACCAGACTGATATAGGGTTTAGGACGTTAGGTTTAGGGTTTAGGGGTTTAGGGGTTCAGGGTTTGCAGCTCCCTGGACCTGCTGCTTAGGCTTACTGCTTAAAGTTTCTGCCGCGTTTCGTGTCATTAAGGCTCAAAGTCCTTCTGAGTTCCGTCTTCAGGATCTGACTCCCGACACCCCATACTCGAAACCTCAAGCCCAAAATCCCAAACTGCCGAGACCCAAATGGGAGTTTCCGAAAATAGGGGCACCTCATTTTGGGGTCCTTATAGTAAGGATCCTACTATTTAGGGTACTATATTAGGGTCCCCTATTTTCGGAAACTCCCAAATCCCAAGCCTCGAAACCCCACATCCGATGTGTTCTTATCCCTCAACCATGGTAGTCTGGAGGCGGAGGCTAAAAGCCACGAGGCTTCAAAAAAAAAGGAAACCCCGCATCCTCTCCCTGAACCCCTCAACCCTCAACCTGTCTGGTTCTTAGTAGGGAATGGGGGAATGGATTATGTAGACTATTATGGGGGATTATATAGGGACTACTATAGGGATCCATTCCCTACTAAGCACCAGGGAGCAACCTTGAATCCTCAGCATCCCGGAACGCACAATGTCTAGAACTTACAGCAACCACCTAACGTCCCACTCGATGCCAGGTCACGCCGGACTCGCAGCCTTTTAAGCCACTTGGGAAGGGTTTTCAGTGTTTCGTAAGTTTGTGTTGCTCGTATCAGGGTTTTCGGGGTTTTACAAGGGCTTTACCAAGGTTGTTCTGGGGTTTTCTCAGTTTCATACAGGGGTTCTTAGAATGAGCGCCTTCCTAAACCCTAAACGCTCAACCGTACAGTCCATGCACCCTAAACCCGGCACCCTTCTATTTTGTGAAGAGAGGGGACTGTTGTGACCTGTGAAGAAAGGCACATCATCATTCCGAGCGCTCTCTTGCAAAGGTTTGTCGTATCAGCGTGGGGGGTGTTTTCATGGGTTTCCGGTTCGGGGTAGTCAGATGATGCCAGATGGTCCAGCAGCCTAGAAACAAGGGGTCTTTCTGATGTTTTAAAGCGATCCGTAGTATGTTTACGTGTTGCCCGGGCTTTACAGGGATGGTTCTCCAAACAAGGGTCCTTTCTGATTGAGCTTGAGGGCTTCAGGGTTTAAGGTCGTAGGGCTCAGACTTTTGGTGGCATAGGGGCTTAGGGCTTTGGGGTTTCGGGCTGCTCGCAGAGAGCTCTTTTGTAGCTCTCACAATGGATGAAGAGGTCCAAAGCAGAAGCCCGTGTGGTTTCTCTGCGTCGGGGTGCAGGGGTTCGCGCTTACGCCGCGATCGCGAAGACGGCCGATGTGGATTGTACGGGGTGAAGGGAGCCACAAACGCGCCCGTCACCAACACCAAGGCAAGCTGAGAGAACGTGATGCCGGTGCCATCACAGCCAGAAATACACGGGGGAGCTGTCTCATGCGGCCGCCGCCTCTGAGCGAGATTGGGAGAGAAGTCGTGACAGACATCATTGACTGCACTGTTTACCGGTGAATGTGTTGCTTGATGTTGACAGGCGTGCATCATAAGGCCTCAAGCTGTCTGAAGTTCAAAACGGCGCGGAGGCTCTCCAAGAGCTGGACTTGGGTACAGGGGCTCCGAACTCCAAGATTCTTGAGGCCCGAAAACCCCTAAACCCTAAACACCTAAAACCCTAAACGCCGAAACCCCAAAATCTAATCCCGAAGCCCAAAAGACGAACCGTGAAATCCCAAAAGCTGCTAACATCTCCTTAAACCCTTGAACCTCAAACTCTTAGCTCCTGAACAGCAAAATCTAAACCCGAAGCCCCAAAGACGAACCCTGAAACTTCAGATGTCCAAACCCTGTGCAGCGGCCCACCGTCCACCGCCACAAGACGGGTTCTGTTGGCACAATCCACTTCCCCACGCTCCCAGCGTCGCCTCCCAGCCGCTATGCAGTGCCCGGTCCGCAGCCAGCCACCGTGCAGTGCCAGCAGAGTCGCGTTGTTGTCCCAGAGTCGCCCGCCATGTCTTTCCAGAGTCGTCGGGGTCTGCAAGAGTTGCAGCGTCGTCGTCCCCGCCGCCCCCCCTTGCCCGGCCAGTCACCTTGTCGGTTGTGCGGGACTGGCTTCGACCTTAAGTTCATTCTCCTCTGTCGCTCGCCCGTCCTGCCCCTACCAAATATGCTGGAGGTGAGCACAGTTCAATCGGTCACGGGACGTTCAGCAGAACAACTCACCGAACACCACGATCGAAGAGAAGACCTTCACTCCCCTGCGCATACTCATGATGCAGACCTTTTGGCGGGAGCTTCTGGTCCGGGTCCAACGAGTCCAGAGCAATCTTCAGGGAGAACTCGGAGCCGGTCTCCTCCAGAAAGGCTTGATCACGGCCGAGGGGGCGTGGACCTTTCTGCAATGGGATGCAGCAACCAAGAGCTTGAAGGCAACGATTCAAAAAGCAATCCCGATGGCAGAGATGATCATTCTTCTGAACGAGGTGTTGGAGATGGTTCAACTTCCAGACATGATGCACCGACTCACGGCACTGAAGCCGCTGAAAACCGCAGATCTCAGCTCGCCGGAAGCTAGATTTATCCTTGCGACACGAGCGCTCCAACATACTCCTCCAAACGTTACGGTGAATAGTGGGCAGCAGCGTTCTTCAACTTCTCATGACACAGGTGAGGCCGGCAACCTTGAAACGAGGGAAGCTAGCCGAGCAACTTGCAAAGGTTGCCTTTGGCCACAATTAAGGCCAGCGCTTCGGCGAATGCAGCTCATCAATGGATGCAGCTGCTGCTACATGAACAGCGTTGTTTGCGCACATCTATGGGTTTTGACCTCGCGCCAGCAGTGTGCCGATCCTGATGGCTGGGTGCAACAACTTCTGTCTGCGCTATGTAAAAACACCCAACAGCTGTCGCCTGTCGCTGTATGAGCTTCCATCCTTTCATGCGTCTGTTGCTCTGTGGGAGGAAAATCGTACATATGGGTGTCAGCATGATGCGGCGGAGTTTTACCAGTGGCGCCTCGTGCATAATCACCTGCTGCTGCAACCGGGGTCGTGGCAGATGCGAAAAGATCGTGACATTCAGCATTTCGCTCGCGTACCGCTTTTCCTTCAACCTTTGCCAAGGTGGCACAGGAACATATACGACATTGGCATGCACGTCAGCGTGAGCAGCATGCGCTATGCACTCAGGCCGCCCATATCTGCTTTCGAGTCGGTGACTACATCAGCCTCGACGTGGATCACTGGCAGGACCTTCGAATGCCTCAATGTGTGTGTGAACGCATGTCTCAGGCAACTTGGCCGCTCTTTCGCATTGTCGCAGCAGTCCTGAGACGTGGAGTTGACAGGGATACGGGTCACCACCAAGCACTGCTCTTCAGTGACGATTGTGCTCGTCTTTGCAACGATGGAGTCTCGGCCAGGCCACTGACAGATTCGCAGCTCCAACACGAACTGCAGGATGTGTACATGCTGTGCGCAGTTGCAGTCTTTCATGCTTCGGGCTGCAACGGGATTCGAGATCCCCGTCAAAATCCCAGATAAAGGACATCTCTCCTGGCGATGTGCATTCTGGGACTCTTGGCATTGCGATGTGCTTGGAGCTGAGGGCGACGAAACCCAAGACACGGCATCTTCTGTTTGGCAGGATGCAGCTGAGGTCGATGATGATGCCGTGGCCCCCTCCACCATGCAGGATTCGGTCCCAGGTGCTACTCGTGTGGTTACTTCCCAGCTTTGGAGAGGGCGCTTCCGAAGGGCAGACGGGATCGCAGAAACGTCCTGCTGCAACGAGCCCGCCACGCAAGAAGGCGGTAGCCAAGACCCAGCCCATTTGGGCTCCCATGGAGCGCCCTTAAAGAATGAAGGTGGTGGAAACTGCATGTACCTCGCCTTGGCTCAGGTCCTCAAACGCTCTACAGGGAAGGATCGAAGTCATCGCCAAGTACGAGCCTATGTAACTAGTATCCTCAAGCGCGAGCGCGAGCAGTACTTTGAACTTTGGCTTGGCCAAGGCCGCCCGACAGTTTCGGGCGTTAGCCAAGGTGAGGACGCATCGCTTGATTCAGGAGTCTGCCCTGCCTGGTTCCCTTGCTGGCGCACTCGAACTCCTGGCCTTCTGCAATGCAGAGGGATGTCGCGCATGGGTAGCTAAACCTACAGGCGAGATCTATCTTTTCAATGCCATGGGTCAAGACCGAGGATTTTTCCTTTGGCATCATTCTTGTCGTTACGAATATTATGCCGATGCTGTTGAAACCGAATCGCAGGTTCGCAAGCGTAGCCAGAATGAAGCTGGAGGCCTGAAGCCAGCTACGTTGCGAGGTGGTGTTGGACGACGGGTACCCATTACCCTTTCCGACTTTGCATTTTCTGCAGGATCCGAGCGGGCAGGAGTCAGCGGGCTGGCCATCTTTACGCGCTACGGTGCATGGCCACAATGTTTGTTCCTTGAGGCGTTGCTCGTCTACAAGACGACCGGTGCATCAAGTGTATGCGCTGTTTGCCCACGATAGACTCCTCAGCTGCGTGGCAAGCTCAAGCAGAGAGTCGTCCGCCATTTATCGCGCGCAGGGTTGGCCTTCACACCGCAAACAGCCCGTCAGCACCTGCCCATCGGTGTGGGGGTCCATGGGGTCGAGCCGGGGCACTAGTTACCACGCTGTGTGGCACGTGCAATTTTTTGAATTGCTGCACGAGTTGCAAAAAACTCACGCGGTCTCTTCTAGCAACCACAAGATAAGAGCAATTTTACAAGCAATAATAATTGCTTCAGATAAAGGGGTGTGCGGCTACGGAAAATGCGAGGTCCGTGAGATCTGTGCATTGCTGCTACGATAAGTGCGGCTACAAGTTGTCTTGAAACTTGAAGATTTCATTTCAGCCTGTGCTGCATCGGCCCAGCCACCATGCACGGCTTTGGGCCAGTGCTGCGGGGGTGCCACAAGCCGAGGTGATCGATGCTTTCGGCTTTAAGCGAACCGGCACGCGCATCAGTGGACTGATCCGGTTGCGGTCGCTTGAGGCGGCTACTCGACTGTGGCGGGGCTCCCCTGGCAAGGCCAATGGCACGCATTGGTTCATTGACTTGGTTGGTGCTGCCAAGGACGAAGCTCCTACTGGTGGGCGTGCAGTGGCTGCCTTGGGAGAGTGATGAGACCTATGGCTCCTATGTTTCTCGTGCCGCTGCACAGGCCAAGCTTGGTTTGGTGTTGGCCGTGGCCTTGGACTGCGGATGAGGCGGTCTGATCCGATGTCTAAGCCGCAGAGCGTTTTGTGGCGCATGCGGGCCATCCCCAACCACTTCTTGGTTCCACTGTCTGCGACAGAGCGACTGGTCCTAGGAGGAGCAGCGGCTGAAGGAGTGGGGCGGCGAGCGCGAGGTGATCATGCACTTCCACAAGTTCACCAGCGGCGCCCCTGGCGAGCTATCTTGAAGTGGGACCCCGTCACCAACTCGGAGAGAGTGCCGAGAGCCGGGGCAGCTTCTATGACCGGCGGCCCTTGCGCATCAGCTTCTATAATGTAATGGAGCAGCGCAGATGCGAGTGTTCCTGATGTCATTCTTCGTCAGACACCCTCTATAGTTCAAAAATGGCTCCTTGTTCACGAAATCTTGACACAACCTTGCAAAAACACTTTGGGAACCCGAAAGCTTACGAAGGTGTCAAAAACAGTTTGGGAGCCCGAAAGCCCTTACGAAGGTGTCGGAATAATCATTCATGACATATTCCCTTACAATTCTGCATATCACCCGAAACCATATTCTGATTATTCCTGCCCCTACCGATAACCCTAAACCCTAACCTCAAACCCTCAAACCCCTTGTGGGTACCCCAAATCATACCATTGTGGGATGAGTTAGGTTCTGTGGGTCCCAGGTACGGGGAGCCACGGTCGGCCACAATCGGGACTTGCCCTCGGGATGTGGGGCGCTTGGTCTTTTTTGGGGGGTAGGTTTGGGGGGTGTGTCTCTGTGTGTGTGCGCACGCGTTCTTTGTAATTTTCGAACGTCGAACAATTCATTTTTTTTGGGGGTTTTTGTGGGGTCATAAACGGGCTTCATTCATAACGTTTCAGGAAATTAATGGTTCTTTAAGATCCTCATGAGGGTGTGCTTGACAATATTGATATTTTCTTTTAAATTTGGTATGTTATATCAAAATATCACCGAATGTTATGTTACGTTGTGTTGTGCTATTTCATGTCATGTTATGTTACTGTTACGTTATGTTGTCATGTTGTCCTCTTATGTATTGTTATTGTTTCTGTTGCAGTTACATATCGTGCTATGTTATATTATATTATGACAATCTGGTCTCGGTGCTTGTTTGAAGGTTTGCTAAGCGGTTCGACTTGGACAAAAGTCGCCGTTGGCCCTCGCTGTTCTAGACTTGTTGGAGTTTGGGGAATTTTAACACTCTGAACTGCAAGCTTTCGAAACAATCGCCCGTTGGTTCCTTTTTCTTTTCTCCCTCCCAACTCTTTGCTCTTTCTCATCCTGTCTTCCTCCTATCCTCCTGGTGTTATAGAAACTAAGGGACGGTAACGCGCATCTGAAGTAGCAGGATCAGTAGTATCAGCATCTTTAAAAATTAATCCTCCCTCCTTGTAAGAAGCCCTCCGATCCTAAACCCTAAGCTCCTCAACGCTCAAAATTTGCACTCCAGACCCGAAGTCCCTAGGCTTTCAACGCAATCCTTGAAGACCTCCATCTCATCTACAGTGCACTGGTTTGTGCCAGTGTAAGCTTTGTGGAAGCTTAGTGCCTTGGGGCTGGCGGTCAGGTTGTCACGAATGCGCCCGACTTGCAGCTTGGTCAAGGGCTTCGTTTAGGGTTTCAGGCTGTGGGTGTTCCCTTAAACGTAACAACCACATCCCCAGAGTCGCTTGAGGATTTGGGTGTAGGGAATCAGAGCTTGGGGTGCCTGGGGCTAAGGGGTTTGGGGTTCATGGGGTTTAGGGCTCAGGCCGTTGGGGACCTCGAATTTCGGGGTTACGGGTATTTATGGTTAGAATCGTTTCGGTTCGGGGTAGTTAGGGATTTCGATATTTCGAAGGGTCGTGTAGGGATTCAGCCTAGGTCGTAAGCACAATGCACCAGATTCCTTACCTGGAGAACCCTCGAACTCAAAACCATCAAACCCTAAACGCCGAAATCCTTAAGCCCGAAATCCGCATCCGGCCAACCACCCTAAACCCTGAACTCCTTCCAAAGTCCTAAACCCTAAGCCCTAAGCGCAGCCTCTAAACCCGAAAGCCAGCCCAGGAATGGCTTCCCCAAAGGGCGCATCTCACCGGGACCAATGCTGCTGCCTTGGCCTGCGTAAGCTTTGAGGTATATATAGTTTGGGAAGCGTTATTGGTGTTCATGGTTTTGATGGCTTTCGGGTTTTCAGGCGTTTTAGGGGCTTCGGGTTTCCTGTCAAGGGCCTGGGGTTTCGGGTTTAGTCTAGGTTTCCTCGGTGCTCCAGCGTTTCTTGCTTGACAGTTGAAAAGTGCTTCTCAGAGTTCAATTCAGGGCAGTTCACGCATTCTGGGGTTGTGAGTCTTGGTATATGTGGTGAGTACAGGCCCAACACACCTTCAGCAGGTTTTTGAAAAGCCTACTGACTTGATAAGCCAGTGTACTATACTGGTCCAAAGAAGTAGTGAAGACCCTGTCTCCAATCGGCGAGCATCGTTCAGCATCGAAATTTTGGGGTTCAAGGGTCGTGCTTACATTTGCTCCGGCTGTTTCTTGGAGGGATCGTGCGTTGAATCGGCCCCGAACACACTTAAAACCCAAGTGCCCAAGCATTTTCCTTGAATCCCCAAAGCCTCAACCCTACATTCCTTCTCAATGCAGAGTAAATATAACGTGGTACAGCTGGCCTACATTCCGAAGCTTGTAGAGATAGACAGTTAGACCTGTTGATCTAAAGGTCTCCGGTTCAGGGCTCCCAGTATCAGGCGATACAACGTCGCAGACTGCCCACCGGCGACGCGTCTAGCGCACGCGCCAGGCGGGAGTGCCCGAAGAAGCATCCCAAGGAGTAAGGAGGGTTGGTGGTGGTGGGGGGTATCAGCTCAGGATACCTATAGCTTAACATGCAGCTGGTTTACCGGGCTCTCTCAGCTTTCGAACCCGCGCCACACTTCTGAATCCTCGGCCCTATAGAGTAAATTTTAACTGCTGAAGCCATACCCCTAAACTCTAAACCCATCTAAGCCCTAAACCCCATAATCCCTAAACCCCTAAACCCTTCCCGGAAAAGAGTTTTAAACAAAAATCTAAATCTTACGCCCCCCCAAACCCTAAGCCCTGATCCCAAAACCCCCCAAAACCCTGGATACCTCATGGGATCCTTCTAGAACTTGGAGGATCATGGGACTTAGTAAGTACGGTTATAAGTACCTTGTGTAAGGTTATAAGCAGATACAGATTTTGTTACCTTACTTATAGCCCTACTTGCTAAGTCCCCTGATCCTCTGAGAACCCCTTATCGGAGCCCGAATCACGAGGGTTCATTCCCCGAGAGGTTTCAGGGCTCGCGGAGCTCGGAGTTGAACATCCCTGAAGCCAACAAGGTCCAGAGACTCTACGACCCTAAAGGGAAGGAGTATGAAATATAGATCTTTAGG
Organism: Symbiodinium sp. clade A Y106; assembly: GCA_003297005.1. Classification (NCBI taxonomy): domain Eukaryota; class Dinophyceae; order Suessiales; family Symbiodiniaceae; genus Symbiodinium; species Symbiodinium sp. clade A. The sequence goes on from BGNK01005312.1 coordinate 9,970, forward strand.
AATAGACCTTAAGTCATAGTATATGAGAACTCTCTTCAGGGAAGGAATAATACGCGTCATCTCAAGGAATATACCTTTAATCATGTTCTACATCAAGATCCCCTTCTTATTGATGGTATATTGCGTACTTTTTGCCGGGGTTGGGAGTCTCTCAAAGTGCCTTGAATGCCTTGAACCGTGTAGAAGAACCCTGAAGATGTTTTTGAACTCATGTACTCCTGACTTGGGAATCCCAGATGCTGATGCCCCCAAAAGGTGAAGGCATGAGGACTGTTCGCGCTCAGCACAAAAACCTCAAAGCACAAAGCTCTGCCAAGCCGGACAATTGCGCACACAGGGTGCGACATGGTCCCTCCCAAGCCGCTTGGAATGGCTTTAACGCAACCCCTATAGATCCCTTAAAAGAACACTTAAACGCCTTAAAGGAACCCCTATAGATCCCTTAAAGGAGCCCTTAAAGGAACCCTTGCAGATCCCTTAAAGGAGCCCATGGCTGTTCTTTTCCGTGTTTGGGCTTCGAGGTTTGCAAGGCTTCGCCGCGTTTACGAGGGGATTGTGGGTGTAGAGTGATAGGAGGCTCGAAGCCGCAAAATGCTGGCTTACCAGTGCAGGAAGTGAGAATCTAAGGCGGTGTCTGTTTCGAAAGTGTTCAAGGGTCGCGAGGTTTAAGGCTTCAGGTTTAGGACCTCCCGGGTTGAATTCGGAAGTGTTGGCAGTTCCGGCCCGGCACTCTAAGAACATCTTTCGTGAAGATGCCGCTGCGATTCTGATCTCATTAAACCCTAAACCCTAAGCTAAACCCTAAACCCTCAAGGGTGTCGGCATGTTGGCTCAGGGCATGAAAACTTAGCGTCTTCTCCCCCCGCCACAAACCTTGTCGCCAATCTTTCTCGGGCCCCGAAGCCCCATGCTGAACCTAAGCCCTAAACCCTAAACCCCTAAGCGCCCAAGGCTCTGAAGCTCCGATTCCCCTGAGCCGGACGCAGACGCCCTGAAGCCCCACATGCGGGAAGCCCGAGGCACCCTACTATAGGGGCCTCAATAATTGCCTATACTGTTTGCGGGGTTCCTTACTAAAAAAAGGGTATAATAGGCCTTAAAGCCTTCTTCTAATTATTAAGGTCCCTATATAAAGCACCCTAAAGCCCAAAAGTCCGGCCCGGAGACTCCGGAAGTCTTCAATTATAATTATCGTGAGATCAACGGAAGGAGTGCTCCTTAGAGTATATTGGGGACCTGCAATAGGGACCCTTACATGGGAGTGTTGAACTCGACAAACCTCCAAAACAATCCTTTGAAAGCTTCGGTTTAGGACATAGACTAGAGTAGAGCCTAAACTCTAGATCGTAAACCTGTAGCCCTACATCTCACTTTGAGGATCATGGGGCTTGGTAAGTAGGGTTATAAGCACTTTGACTAAGCTTATAGGTAGAAATAACGATAGTTACCTTGCTTATAACCTTACTAAATCACTTGTTCCTTTAAGTACGTAATCCGGACGGCCCCTTAAAGTAACCCTTAAAGGAACCCTTGTAGTCTACCAAGTCCCTTGATCCTTTAAGTAGTTGCTTTGCATCGCAGTCCCTGGTAGTCCCTGAGAGACTGAGGTGGAGCATTGGTCATAGGACTACCATCAAGGAGCTCGAGTCGCAGACCGGTCCAAAGGCGCCCCTGGGTGTGGAGGTTTTCGGGATTGGGGCTACTTCTGCTACTTTTGCGGCTGTTCCTACACTTCCTGCTCCCATTCATTCTACTCCTCCCACTCATGCTTCCACTTCCGCTACCACTGCCCCTGCCCCTACACTACTACCACCACAACTACCACCACGACGAAAACTACTGCTCCTGCTGCTGCTGCTACCACTACTACCACCACCGCGACGACGAGGAGGACGACGACTACTGGTACCAGTACGACCACGACTACGAACTACAGACCCTGAACCCGCAAAACCCTCAAAATACCCTGCAATCCGCTTGTAAAATCCGACCCTAAACGCGGAACCGCTGCGGAATGCTAAGCCCGGCTCCCGAAACCCGACGGGCTGTGCCTCTGATGCGAGGTGGGTCCTGGTACCTATCCCATACCGGCTCCTGGGGAGAATTAGAGTAGGGCCTGGGCTGTTACGTGGAGAAGTTCAGGAGTTTCTTGCTCAGGGTTTCGAGGATTTCAGAGGCGGAGTGTCGGGGTGAAGCCAAGCTGCGGTCGGCTTGCTTTGTTTTCAGGGAGTGTTCCTTAACCTGCTGTAGCATGACTCGCTAACGGATCTGGCTGAGGGAGACTGGGGCTTGGTTGTGCATGAGGTACTATAGGGGCCTTAATAATTACCTATACTATTTCGGGGGTTCCTTAATATAATTACAGTATACTGGGCCCCAAAACCCTATTCTAATTATTAAGGCCCCTATATTACAGAACCCTATTTTAGATCCCTCATAGAGCCCAAGGAACCCTAGTCTAATCATTAAGGCCCCGATATTAGGGTGCGCATGAGGTATCCTGAATCAGGCGAGATGTTCAGAAGCTTTTCACCCAAGCCCTCCGGAACTGAAAAACAAAGGCATCCTTGTTACTTGCCCTGTGACCTATTTTTAAAAGGCCTAACCGATACCCTTCGTTTTACTCTCGTTTTCAGCATTTTTTAGCATCTAGACCCAAGATTAAACCTGTAACTGGAAGCCCTAAGCAGTACGGACGAAATCCGAAAGCCCACGCCCTAGAAAAGTCAGCTTCTTGCTTCGGGTTGTTGTTCATCGCGTCTGAACAAGGCTGACGATCCAAAGATAAGACTTAAGGGCGGGTTGAGCGAATGCGGCTTTTGAGGTAAACATGTCTGTTTTGCTTCGGCGGTGTTGGGCATTTCGCTAGAGGTTCCTGGACTCGTAACAGTACTCCGTTGGAGGCTCCAAATTCGCAGGAGGCTGCTGCCAGCTGCCAGCGGGATGATGGACGCACCGAGGAAACCAAGCAAAACCGCAGATGTGCACCAATTTGCGCCAGTCAAGTCCATCACGGGAGCTGGGACCGAGCGCCACGAGCCCAACAACCACTGGCACGACATGTGCCAGCAATGGAAGATCTGCTTCGGCCTCTCACGATCGGCCTCGGTTTCCGGCCTGCTATGCTCCTGCATGTCTGGATGGTTTTTGTGATGATGACTGGTGATGGTGAGGCAGGGTTCAGTTTCGGGAGCTTCTGTGTAAGGCTTTCGGGTTAATGTAACATTGAGGGTCCCAGCTCTGTAGGGCCCGAGGTTGCAAACTCGGACCATCCCCAAAAAACCACGAACCTCTTAACTCCTAAACCCCGAAACCCCGAAACCCCTAAACTCCTAAACTCCTAAACCCCTAAACCCCTAAAACTCCTAAACTCCTAAACCCCTAAACTTCTAAACTCCTAAACCCCTGAACTCCTAAACCCCTAAACCCCGAAACTCCTAGACTCCTCAAAACAACACTTTCCCCGCGGCTCTGTGAGACTGTAGCCCTCCAGCCCTGGCTCTTCGTGGAAGGCTAAAGCGGCCACAAGGCCCAATTCCTTTGACTTACCTTTGGTTAGTAGGGAATGGAGGAATGGGGTACAATTATAAAATTATAACTACTATTACTACCATTCTTCCATTCCCTACTAACCAAAGGTAGGTAGAGAGCCCAGTAACTACACCTTGAGAAAGGGCTCTTAGTTCTTAATCCCAGTAGTTACACCTTAGATAAGGGATCTTAAAACGAGGGCAGGCACGCTCAGACTCTCTTGCTGTAAGGGGTTTTGATATCTCTGGGAAGACCCGCTGGCCAGCAAGGCAGCAGTGGGCACACAGTACGAGTCCGACAAGACGCTTTGCTGCACTGATAGTCCCTTTAGGGTTTATACTTGAGGGTTTATAGGGTTTATCGTTTATAGATCAAGGTTTGGGGCATTGTGTAACAGGTTAAGCAACCTACCCTTCGGAGCCCGAGCCCTAAAACCCTTATTTATTTATGCTCCCTAAACTCGAGTGAGCATCCGCGTTTGAGCATCTGCGATCAGAAGCGGGCGACTGAAGAACACAAACACGAAGTAATGAAAGAAATCAGCATCCCGATCGAACTGAGTCCTCATTGGCTCAACCCTCGAAGCCTTTAGCCCAGACGCGCGCCTTCTGCAGCAGAATCAGGGCCATCATCTAAGTGTACCAAGTTTAGGAGCCAGCGTATTACGTGTTCATTCATCATCATCATCATCATCATCATCTTCTTCTTCTTCATCATCATCGTCTTATTCTTCGGCATCATCTTCACTATCTTCATCGGCATCAGCATCGGCAGCATCAGCATCAGCATCATCTTCAGCAGCATTACCAACAACAGGATCATCAGAGCCATCATCAGCATCAGCAGCTTTAGCAGCAGCATCAGCAGCAGCATCAGCAGCAGCATCGGCAGCGCCAACAGCAGCAGCATCAGTGTCATCAGCAGCAGCATCATCAGCATCATCAGCATCATCAGCATCCTCAGCATCCTCAGCAGCATCATCAGTATCAGCATCACCATCATCACCATGTTGCAGCTCTTCTTGCTTTTGAACGTCTTCACTTCCCTCTCCCGTCATTTTCATCGTATTCTCAGTCGTGGTCCGAATTCCATGTGGGACGTATCACCCAGGCATGACATTTCCCGATCAGCAGTCCGACTTCTGCAATGCACGCAGCCCTGGGCAGGAATTGCTCGAGCTGTCCAGATTCGTAGCATGACGGCGAGTCGATGTGCACTACACAGGCAGCCAGCCAATCCCGGCTAAGGGTATTGGTTCAACGTAGGTATGGCAACCATGCATCTTTTATCGGAGCATGTATAGCGCTTCGCCCTGCCCTGCCCTTCTGCCCTGCGCCTTGCGCCCTTTGCTGCACCGCCTGCGCGCCCTGCGCCCTGTGCGCCCCGCTCTGCCATGCCCTGCCCTGCCTATTTAAACTTGAATTCTAATCCGAAACCCTCCCAAATACCAGAAGCCTGAACTGCCTGGCTCGGAACTTCAGCCCGTAATCCTAACCTCAAACCCGAAACAATAAACCCTAGACTCGACCTCAAATACACCTCACCAAACCTCAAAGCCTTGAGCCGCTGAAGCCCTTAAACTAGATGCCCTCAGCCCTCAAAACCACTTAATGTTCAATCCGTAACATTCCCCAAACTTAAAACCCAAAGCCCTGAACCGGCAGACTGAAGTCTTTTCAATGCCCCAGGAAGAGCAACCCCTCCTACAGTTGCAACAAGAAGGACCGCTTTCCCAAGAAGGCGGGCTGTTATGGAAATTGCTTATTGGGTTTAGGGTGTTCGGGTTTGGGGTTCAGGGTTGCAGTATTTACGTAGTGTTTCATGGTTTAGGCTTAGGATTTTCTGAGTTTGTCTCCTTTAGGGGAGCTTTTTGGAGTTAAGGATTTAGCATTGGATCCTGTGGTAGCTTTATGAGAGTTTGGTTGGGGTTTGGTTTTGTGACCTTAGGGGTTATATGAGGGTTCGGGTCTTATTGGCCCAAGGCCTGACAGGTTTTTCCGTTGCAAGGACACCGGGTCTGATGTATTTTGTGAGTTACTCTGGTTCGTATAATCAACGCTGACCCATTCAATTCTGCACCAGTTCTCCACTGTGCCACTGTATCCTTTGAGGTAGCTCTTCAAGCTGCTGTCGTGGATAAACAGTCAGGCCTCTTGACGGGCTTTAGGAAACACTTCAAATGCCCGAACCGTGCCCTCAATTCCCAAACCCCGCCGCAAGCCGCAACCTCAAGCGTACGTGCAGCCCCGCCCCATTCTTTGGTGCTGGGTCCGAAGCCTAAACAGGCACAGGCACCCAAACAACGACTCGATGCCCACCCAAAACTTCCGCCGAAACCTTAAATCCTAAACCCCAAGGCCCTCAACCCTGAATCCTGTAGATCCCTTATAGAACCCTTATGGATCCCTTGACAAAAAGCCCCCAATCCACCGAAAGGCCCGCGCACACGATACCGGGCGACTCTGGGATGGCGAGGGCAAGCGGGCGATTCAGTTCAACAGGCGCGCCCCGACGGTTTAGGGTTGAGGGTTTAGATTTCAGGCTCACTTGGAGGATCAGGGGATAAAGGGCGACTTAGACAGAAGGCTATACTTGGGTTAACATACTTAAACCTCTACCTATATGACCGATTTACTAAGTCCGTGATCTTTTACCTGAACACTAATTAAGCATCAAGGCAGTTGGGTTAATATGAGTTTAAGCATAAACGAGCTTTGTAGAGTTTATATTGGAGATATAGCGTTTTGGAGGGGTGTTTATATTCATAAAATTGTATGCGGGATTGTAGGTATGTGAAGGTACCAGGAAGAACACTGATTAGTCAGACTTCTGCATTGGGTTCGCAATCGGGGTTCGGCCCCGGCTTGGTTTGAAGGTTATACTATGTATGACTTATAGCTGTAACTCTGCTTTGCCCTGGCTAGCTAAGTCCCTGACCTTTTCAGGATTTCTGGTTTGTTTGATGGCACCTCCATTGACAGAGTAGGAGAATGCTTCCAGTCCCGGCCCGAAACCCCCTACAGTTGTGTAGGCTTATAGTCACCCTAAAGGAGCCCCCCCAAGAGGAGCCCTTCTTATGGAAACCCAAAAGGAGCCCTTCTTGTAGCCCCAGAACGAGCCCTTTTAGTAACCCGAACACAGTAACATCCCAGGACGACCTCCGCACCACCCTCCTTCAGCTTCGGCACCTCTACGCGTTTCCACGTGCCTCGGAGGTAAGTCCTACACCCGTACCCAGGGTCCAATACGCTGCAACCAAGAATACGTAATTGAATCAATGCACGTTCATGTATGAATAGATTGGTGGGTAGGCAGGCAGGCAGGCAGGTAGCTAGCTAGCTAGGGAGCTAGGTAGCCAGGCTAGATCATTAGATATCTAATTAGATCGCGAGATACATACATAGGTAGACAGATAGGTAGATAGATAGATAGGTAAACAAGTAGGCAGGTACTTGGAGGGTCGGGCGACGTGGTAAGTAGGCCATTGGTAGAGTTATTTAGAAGTAGACTAAGAGGGATCCTAATTTTGCCAAGTCCCCCGACCCTCCAACTAGGCAGGTAGGCAGGTAGGTAAGTAGGTAGGTGGGTAAGTAGGTCGGTATGTAGGCAAGTAGATAGGTAGATAGATAGACAGATATGTTGATAGGTAGGTAGTCAAGTTTGAGCAACTCTTGACACATGGGAGTCGCAGCAGTTGCATAGAGCCCTACAGAGTCGGGTTCTCTTTTTTCGGAGCCCCCCGTTTTCTAAAGCCCACAGATCTGGCTCCTGTTGGGGGGGCAGCCAAGGCGCAGAAAATGGCGCGGTGCATGGCACCACTCGACGAGAAGGCGCTGTGGGGTTGAATAGAATTTAGGGTTCAGGGTTGCCATTGAAACCCGGGTCCTTGAGATAAAACTGGGGTCTTGGTTCAACGCGTTTCTACGCGATAACTGCATGATGAATGAGATCTTGGTCTACTTGGAAGGGGTTGCTGTTTCGGCCGGGCCGCTTTACTTGTAGTTTCTTGCGTGCCTTTGCCTTGGCCCTGCAGCTGCTCAGGATGTAGGGCGGATCAATCTAGGGTTGAGGGTTTAGGATTTAGGGGTTTTGGGATTTTGGGATATTTAGGGTTTAAAGATGCTGTGTGGGAAGGGGAGGCACAGGATCTTCCGGAGACTCTTCGGAGCCTCTTCTTGGCTCCTTGGCTGCTGCGCCCTGGGCCTGGCGGCATGTGGTCCGCCGTGGTGGAGGGAGGGCCGACCGAGGGAGGTGCACCGGAGCTACGCGGAAGTGGAGCTTCTGTCTCGTGTGGTGGAGCTGCTGATGCCAGGGGAGGCCATCGGCGAATGCTTCCGGGATTTTCCGGTGGAGCCTTCGGATGCGTGGGGCGTGTGCTGGCTGTGCCCCGATGTGGCTGCTTTTGGGGTGTTGAAGGACGAGGATGCAGCTTTGTTTGTCGAATACGATGGGCATCCTGGACATTACGAGGTTCAGGGGCAGGAAAGGGATTTGCGAAAGACGAGAGCTCTACTTGAGTATGCACCTCCCGGCTCTTGCATCTTGCGAGTAGGCCATGCTGCTCGGGACATGCCCTGGACTAAGAATTCGAAGCAAGTTGTGGTAACCACGTGGTGTGCAGGCCAAGACAGGACATTGATGCATGTTGTGCGACAAGTTGCGCAAGCCCTGTTCGACAATTGGGGAAACGTACTTCGAAAGGATGTGCGCAAACATCTCTGCAAGTTTGTGGAAACCGAACCTTCGCCAGAGCTTCATCAGGCCAGCAAGTTTGCGAGTGAGGCAACTCTCACCAGCGATGTCGAAATCCGGAAGACCAACGTGATTGCATTCCTGGAAGGGGAGCTGCAGGTTTCAGAGGTCGAAATCCGTACGTTGGCAGACAGGTTTCCGAGAATCTGGCGGATCAGCATCGACGGCAATCTGAAGCCTACGGTGGCCTGGCTCGAGGATGTTGGGCTGAGCCGAGAACAGGTGGTCAAAGTCGTTGCGGGTTTTCCTCACGTGTTGGGCTACAGCATCGACGGCAATCTGAAGCCCACAGTGGCCTGGCTCGAGGATGTTGGGCTGAGCCGAGAACAGGTGGCCAAAGTCGTTGCGAGATGTCCTCAAGTGTTGGGCTGCAGCATCGACGGCAATCTGAAGCCCACAGTGGCCTGGCTCGAGGATGTTGGGCTGAGCAGACAACAGGTGGCCAAAGTCGTTGCTGGCCATCCTCAAGTGTTGGGCTGCAGCATCGACGGCAATCTGAAGACCACAGTGGCCTGGCTCGAGGATGTTGGGTTGAGCCGAGAACAGGTGGCCAAAGTCGTTGCAAGTTTTCCTCACGTGTTGGGCTACAGCATCGACGGCAATCTGAAGCCCACAGTGGCCTGGCTCGAGGACGTTGGGCTGAGCCGAGAACAGGTGCCCAAAGTCGTTGCGAGTTTTCCTCACGTGTTGGGCTGCAGCATCGACGGCAATCTGAAGCCTACGGTGGCCTGGCTCGAGGATGTTGGGCTGAGCCGAGAACAGGTGGCCAAAGTCGTTGCGGGTTTTCCTCAAGTGTTGGGCTACAGCATCGAGAAAAACCTCTCGCGGAAGGTTTCACTTCTGCAGCAGTTCTACTCGGAGGAGCAAATTTGTTCCATGATTGTGTACCACCCAGCCATTCTCGGATACAGTCACGGTCGAATGATTTTTCGCTTGATGGTTCTGCAGGAGCATGGCTGCTTGTGCAAGCTTGCGAAGGTGATATCCTTGACTGATGCGAAGTTTTCCAGGCGATTCGAAGCTTGATCTGTCGCGATGTCTCGAAGCAGCGTGCAAGTGAAAACATTAGAGGAGGTTTAGCTCATAAGCTCCCCATGACAAAAGCACAGATCGAAGTGCTGATGATGATCGTGTTCTCCAGCAGACCCTCCACGAGAGATTTTACTTCTACCGAGAACCCTCAAGAAGAACATTGCTAATTATTCAGGTCCTTATATTGCACCCCATTGAGTACTTGTTAGTTAATCCCTCTCGAAACCTTTACACTTCACCTTAAACCCGAAATCCCTAAACCCAAAAACTCCAAACCCTCTAAACCTATAGCCCGAAAGCCAGAACCCCAGAGCCCTAAACCCAAGAACCGTAAACCCCAGAAGACCCAAAGCCCTGATCCGTCAAACCTGGGTCAGGCCAAGGTGCCGGAGGCGAAGGTGGTGCCGCCGAACATCGACCGGCGGAGGGTGCGCCGGCAACTTCTTGGGGCCTTGAAAGGGGATTTTGCTTTGTTGGAAGGGCTTTTATCAAGGTTCTGTAAGGGTCTATGAGGGTATTTTGAGGATTCGGGTGAAAGCTGAGTTTACTTCGAGGACCGTACGTAGCTGACAACTACTTCCATGAGTTTATGTACGTTGAAAAATGGCATGTGTCACGGCGACTCGCTATCAGAAATCCTGAGTCGGGGTGCGGAGTTCGGGATTTAGCAAATATGCGGGTTTATGCACTGAGTTTCGGATGTAGCGGTTTGGTGTAGAGAACAAAGGGTTAGGAAATTATGCTCGTGCAGTGAGCGTGGATGCTTTGCCAAACTCTTCTAGGGGCCGGTGCAGTTTTGAAGAGTTACGGGCACGTTTCCGGAATGGGCATTTATGTCCTAAACCTGCACAACACGAATTATCCTGGAAGCAAGAGACAAAAACCCCAGTCACCAAAGTCCCAATGGCTTAAACAATAAATACGGACCCATGTATACCACCTGATCCCAAACCGTTTTATTTTCGAGTTTTGTTTACGAAGGTATGCACGGTTTTGTAGGATTCTTAATATCCGAAAGCCCAATACCAAATCCCTCGGTAAAGGGAAGGAGCACTTGTAAAAGCCCAAACCTGTGACCTATGCGACAGAGAAGAAGAGCCCTTATATATCACTTATCGTTGCCCGTAAGGAAACCCGAGTCTGAGCATTAAGACCCCGATCATCCCCAGGCCTTTATAAGGCCCCTATACAACCGTCCGTGTGTAATCCGTTGCTAATCATTTAGAGCCCTTTCGCATCCCGAAACCTGAAACCTAAACCCCAACCCCCAAACCCTAACCTTCCGGGTCTCCCTCTGCCAGGAGATCCTGAGGTTTACCGACGTCCCCAAGGGGGCCTAGCCGGGCTCTTCCAGGGGCAACAAAGGGGCCTGCATACTTTAGGACTAAAGGCCCCTTAGCGTCCTTTTAATATAAAATCAGACAGATTATGTATACTTTAGGATTGTTGTCACTCTTATAATCCTTATACAATCGTACAGATTTTGCCCCCAAACTCTGTTGTACCTGTTAAGCCGAAGAAGCAGCCCCGAAACGTGCGCATGGCCGGTGTTTCACCCATCCACTCGAGCCGAGACCAGTGGGTTGTTGTGGGTTCAAGGGAGGAGTACTCTTCGGTGTACTTACTTAGGAGCTCGATAGGTATCCATTTACTTTTTAGGGTTTATGCAACTCAAAGGTTTACTTTTTTTGGTGCTAGGGTACTCAGCTGCTAAGCTTGTTTGTGTATCATAATGGTATAGAAACGGTCCAATTGAGAGCACTACCGGCTAGGGTTCGTAGTTCTGAGATGCTCTTTTTTAATGGGTTTGGTCAGGATTACGGGCTTAGTGAACTTCGGTCTCTTCTTGTCTAGCATCAGGGACATCAGCACCTTACGAGCCCCTCTGCATCACTATGGTGACGCTATGGGCGGTCCCCGCAAGCTTGCCATTATATGATATTACCACTGTTATTGTCATTGCTATTATGTTTCATCTAAGTTTAACCTCAGACCGTTTGGGCTCCGAAGTGAAGTGTTTGCTCAGGTCAGGTAGTCAGCTAAAGCCTCTTGTACAATGGCACATTGGCATTGAGCTCTTACTGCGGACCGAGATAGAGCACGCACACCTGAAGTATCGAAACCTACCCTACAATTATTAGTATGAGTATTAATATCAGAGTTACTAGTATTAGTACTGGTATTATTAGTATCATTATTAATTTAGTAGTCATATTAGAATTATTAGTTTTAGTATTCGTATTATTAGTATTGTTATGAATGATGTTTAAATGATACCATTATTAGTATAGTATTCATGTTAGAATTATTAGGTTTAAAGTATTAGTATTATTGCTTTTATTATGAATGATGTTTTGATGGTCTAGGATTTGGGGTTAAGGGACCTCGGCTGGCATGAACTTCGCTGTCACCCCGCCCCGATTCGAAGAATCGGGGGCAGAAGAGGATCTTCGGTGAGGCGTCGCGAAAGAGTTCAGGGCTTAAGGGGTTCTGCTCTGAGGTTTTTGGGGTTTTACAGTGAACCCCATAAAGTTGGAACATGGGTTTAGGAGGATTGGTGCTAGGATCCCCTATACTCTACCTTAAGGGCATGAGGATGCTGATGTTCCAACTTTCTGGCTTCTAGTATAAGTTGTGGAGTTTCAGAGTTCGAGTTTAGGGGTCGGGGTTTAAGCCGCATCCCTAGCCATGTACGGATGTGCCAATACCTGTGTCTCCATTATTTGTCTGTCTCATGCTCGGTGCCGATACCTAGATCGATACATGTATGCAAATTTGTTTGGATACATACACGTTCGTACAGCTGTTTTATGCATACATCTACATTATATATATATATATGAAGAAACACAACATAGCTAAATGCGTTTGTGCACATGTGCGCACACGCACATGTCTTTCCTGCCTATTGATGGCTCTCGTTGTGTCTGTCTCTCTCTCTCTCTTTCTTTATCTCTGTCTCTCTCTCTCTCTCTCCCATGGAGGACAGCTGAATGAGGCCCAGAAATACCAGAGCTACTTTAAAAAGAGGTCGTCACCGCGGGACAACAGATTGGCAGCGGGCTTTCTTGTTGCAGCAGATACCGTCTGGGGTTTGTGGTGTGGTCTAAACGGCTGTTACAAGAAAACTACAGTCAATCATCTTTGCACAGATGTTGCCATACTATCACACTCCTCAATTACTTCCTGGTCCCCAGACGCTACAAGCAGTAACCGCGGTTTTTGTTGGCTCAAGCTGGGCATGGTCGTGTCCATGCCTCGAACTTGCCATCCGCTTCACTTGGGTTGATCGCCCTGCCGCTGTGCTGGCCACAGCAAAGGCCCCCGTTGTTTAGCGGTCCTTAGCAAAGAACTGTCTAGGGTTTAGGATTTTGGGATGAAGGTACTTTCTTTTAGGGGTTCCTCTTTGCAGTCCGGGGTACGGAGCTTTGTCTTTGCATCAGAAGTGGTACTACTTCCTACAAATGGTTACAATAACCCCAAGCCCTAAGCCGTAGTCCAGCAGCGGAATGAGTGAACCCTAAGTGCTTGTTGCAAGACGAACCTTCAGAATTGTCCACAATATTTTAGGCAACGTCTCTGAACCAATTCACTCCCATAGCGCCTTGATCAGGCTCTTTGTCACGGAGTCACGGTGGCGGTGTGCGCGGGTGCGGCATGATCCAGATCTTGCGAAATGGTAGCTTGTACATGTTTATTTCGGGTCTAAAGAGCAGTCCAGGTTTAAGTTTCAGGACTGGAGGGGTTTAGGAATCATTTGCAAGCCGAAGCCTACTAAACCTTAGACCCCGAAACCCCTAAACCCTAAACCCGAAACCCTAAAATGCTCCGAACAAGGCCCAGGAAGCCTCCAGAGCCCCAATCCCTACTTGGAGGATCATGGGACTTAGTAAGTAGGGTTTTAAGTACCTTAATTCAGGTTATAAGTAGGTGTGGCTGTGGTTTCCTTTGCTTATAACCCTACTGACCCGCCAAGTAAACCCTGAAATCTGCACTTGAAAAACGCTGAGACCTTGGTTCCATACATACCCTGCGTCCCCCAACACCCCAAAGCCTAAACCTAAACCCCTACACCTCAAACCCTGAACCCCTAAACTTAAAGTCCTTTACACCCCAAACCGCAAAGCCCGAACTCCAAGCCCTAAACCCCCAACATAGCCGTGCCAACGCTCTCTATGGGGATTCCCGGAATTGCTGGCCCTAAACCTCCCAATCCCAACATTCTACTACCACCGCATGAACCCACAACCCACCCCCAAACCCTGCCCTAAACCCTGAACCGCACACTTGAGGCATTGACATAGACCGGCACCACATCAAAGGCATCTACATATGCATGGTCGGCAAGGATAGCTCGGACGCCAAGGACTCGCGCTGCTAGGGTTCTGGCGTTCAGGGTTTAGGGCGTAGGCCACCTACTAGTGCTGTGTTTTTTTGCGAGCATGCGCTTCGATGTTTTTGAGGTTCAGGCTTGGTTAAGGTGTATCATGGTTTCGGGTCTGCCAGAATCTGTGTTCTAGGGCTCTTACAGGGGCTCTTACAATACGATCGAATGTTTGGAAATCGTTTCAAGTTTTGGGTTGCATGATTGATGCTGTAGTTTGTAATGCTCAGAGTCGAGGGATTAGATTTTGCTGAGGAGGATGTGGGGGTTTCTGAGGGGGGTGGTGAACAGTCGAGTCTAAACCCGAAACCCACACTTTTTCATGAGAAGACTCTTTGCCAGCTGCTAGTATCACGAAAACCCACTGACACTCGATGCACACATTTCCTGATCTCATGAGTTTTGTTTCTTTTAAACGTTTCTTTATTCTGATGCTACGGATGCCATTGATTCGTCTTCCTTGTTCTCTGAAGCTGCCCTCTGTCCTAAAGCAACCCCACGCATATAACCCTCTGACAGGATAGCGAGCAGTCCGGGAATGCCATGGCGGGTGTCATTTGCACCTTGCGGGAGGGCGAGCCGCAAAACGAAGATTGGACGGGGGAAGGTGGCCTTGGTTGACTCTCGTGTAGGGGCCTGGGCCACTAGAATAAAATTACAATTTCTTGGGTTATATCCTACTAAGATTTTAAAAGCAGGTTTTGCTAGTGGAACTTCTATAATCTAAGTTACCACGCTACGACAGCCGCACAAATAGCATGCAGTTTAATTTTATTTCCTCTACAGGCACGCCGTGACTGTGGGAGTTAGATGACTGGTAAAATAATTTCTCATACGTAGTTCCCATTGTCCAGGCTCCTATGGTTGTTAAGCCCCTAAACCCTAAACCCCAAAACTCTAAAGTCCAAACCGTAGATGGGCTCTGAGGCCCTAGAAGCCCATAGAGCCCAGTACGGGGTAGCAATTAAATTAATGCGAAACGCACGTAACCTTATGGAGGGATCCTTGATTGTTTTGGGATCCTGAATATGTGGTCGAAAATATCTTGCATAGTTCAAGGTCTTTGCCCGTCTGGGTTCAGAGGTGTACTTAGAGGATCATGGGACTTAGTAAGTGGGGTTATAAGTACCTGAATTAAGGTTATAAGTAGATATAACTGTAGTTACCTTACTTATAACCGTACTTACTAAGTCCCATGACCCTCTAAGTAGACCCTGAACCCTAAACCCTTAATAGTACCCCTCTAGATCCCTTAAAGGAACCCTTCAAGGAACCCTGTTAAAACCCTAGGAACCTCAACTCCGATCCAACCCCGAGCCCTAAAGCTCTATGACCCTAGACCCTCAACATGAAAAAGCAACTTAGACCCCCCAAAGACCCTCGAATATACTCTAAATATCCGCTATTAAGGACAAGGGCCCCATTAAAGGGCCATTGGGGGATTCTGGAATAGAGCGTCAAAGGAAGATCCCTCTGTTTAAGCAGCCTTGGGATCTCAAGCCAAGGTGTAGTCTAAACCCTAGGACTTATAAACCTAAGCCCTCAATCCTAGGGTCTTAAAGCCTTGTAACCCTACACCCTAAGCCCCCAAACCTCGGCCCTCAACCCTGAACTCCCTAGACGAACTTCCCGAACCCCTAAACGCCTCAACCCCCAAGCCCTAAAACCCTGATACTCCCCTCAGAACACCAGGCGAAGAGGCCTCCTCTGCCTGGCGTGGGACCACCATCACCGCACGCAGCAAGAGCGGCACCAAGTACAGCCCTATCACCGTGTGCGCCGGGCTCGTCCTTTTTTCGAGCGGGGGGGGGGGGGGTTAGGGGTTGTTTTCACGCCCCCCCTGCCTGCCCTTCGCTCCTCGGGCGGGTGCGTCTTGCGCTGTTNGGGCGGACGGACAGACAAACCCCAAGCCCCCCCCTTCCCCCGTTGGCGCGGGGCTCCTCCTTTTTTGGGGCGGGGGGGGGGGGGCTTAGGGTTTGTCTGTCCGTCCGTCCGTCCGTCCCTTCGTCCGTCGGTCTGTCTGTCTGTCCGTCTGTCTGGCTGTTTGTCTGGCTCTCTGTTTATGTACTTGGATGTCTGTATGTATACGGGCATATAAAAACCAAACGTAGAACTGTAGCTATACTTACATATGTGCATAGACATGGCGGTTCGCCACGTATAAGTCTAAGTGTCACTGCTGAGTGCACATGTTTGCCGACTGGATGATTCGCTTGTTTCTTCCGTGTATACATCCTATGACGTACACAGACTGTAACATCTGTGTTGTTATTGGGTCTGGCCAAAATCCTAGAGATCAAAGCCTTGCTTCACATAAGGCCTATCCATGCCCATCGTTTCCTAAATGTAGGTTGATTACTTGACCACATACTATGTATGTCAGTGATAGCAGCTGTTCGTACTGTCTTCTTGGATTTTAAAGGCGTGTTTTCAAACTGGTGGGTATCCTTGGCCGGGTCCCGAAAATCCCGGTTTTGAAGGCTCCTGCTGTGTCTGGGCAGTCTGGGCCTTACGGCTTAGGGTTGAAGGGATCTAAGCTTTACTAGAGTGGGATCCTCAGTTCTTCAACATGACATGTTTGAGGAAGGTTGCCGTTAAACCCAAATCCTGAACCCCTTAAAGGTCAAGGATTGCGACCTACGGCCGCTGCCACGACTCCGTTCCGTATCTTCCTACCTGCTGAAAACGGAAGACTCCTTCAAGAAGATTGCGATCGGAAGGTGTACTAACTGTATCCCCTCACATAGGGACTGTAAAGCTAGAGTAAAGCTAGAGTCCCTAAATGTCATCATTGTGCCAAAACCCGTGTCTCATTTATTCCATACTCCGAAATCTCAGACCCGGCTTTCTCCCGGTGTATCCCGAAGCGCCGAGTGTCAAGGATATTCCTGCTACTTGGGTTCTTGCCCGGAGCTCTAAACTCCAATCCCTAGGCCTCAAGCCCGACGCCCCCAAGCCCCAACGGAGGGCTGTTCTTCGTTGTTGCTTCCATACTTCTTAAATTTCAAAAACCCAGGGGTATAAATTTCTATTCTGTCTATTTTGGGCCCCGGGGGTCTTTAGAAAACCCCAAGCCTTGTGCCAGGTCCTACCAAGATTGCCATATGACTTTTCGGCCGTGGGATCCGGAGTCGTGCGCGCTGGCGGCCGCTTTGGCTTGGAATTTAAGGTTTCGGGTTCAGGGGTCTGGGGTTTTTTAGGGTTGAAAGGGTTTATGTGGCTTAGGGTTGGGTTTCGGGATTTAGGGTTTCGGTTGAAGAGTTTCGGGATCCGAATCCTCATAGTCCCAGCATCGTCAGTATCGCTTTAACATACACCGAAGTTTCGATTTTAAGGGTTGAGGCTTCTCTATTAAGCTTAAGCGTAACCTATCGACTTGACCAATCCCAACTAAACCAAACTCCTATTTCGAGTTTATTTCTGCCAAACACTCGGATGTTTCCCTGAGATTCAACATTTTGCTGGAGGCCCCTCCAGCCAAAGTTGAGTCTAAGGTTGAGAGTGCATGGCGCAGAGTTTTTGGGCGTTGGGTGGAGGGCCTGATTTGTGGGTTTTGGGTCTTAAGTTATGGGGTATGGGTTGCTCGGGCTTAGCATGACAGGTTTATTTGTTGAGGTTTCAGGGTTACGGGTTTAGGATGTTCCGCAAACCCTTCACCCGGAAGCTTAGTACCTACAACGCCCAAGTGCCACAACCAGCCGGAACCCTGGAAGGTTTTCTCTTAAGCTCCTGCTGGTTGGAGGTAACCCCTGCTAAATTCTGGAAATCTTATCCCATAACCTCATACAACCCCCTAAACCCTAAACCCTAAACCCTAAACCCTGAACCACTACAAAAACGCCTCAAATTCTCCTAAGACCTCAAGGCCTTCTAAAGCCGCTTCAAAACACCCGAAGCCCAAGCCCAAAACTCTGACCTAACAGCCAAAACCTTAAACCCCAACAGAAATAATATACACATATATGAAAATATGCATATAAATAAATAAGTAATTAAATAAAAATATATATATATATATATACACTCAAAACCCAAAACCTTAAACGCTGAAAGGCAGCCATCCACAACCGCATTATCCACTTCCCCATCCGGCCGAAGAGCGTCGTCTTCGCCCTGGGATGCTCTCTCCAGAGCGGGCCCCAGTTACGGTGCGATTTAGTAAAACAAAACTAAAAAAGGTATATACATGCGTAATCGGCAGCGAAAGTACACTTCTGACGTCGGGTAATAGCCTCCAGGCTGCTTTCCCAGAGGACAACAAAGCCCCCTTGCCCCGCTTCAACCAGTCCGACTGTGTTTTTTGACTCCGAAGCACGTCCCAGGAACCCTCCCCTATCCCTCAGCCCGTAAACCCAAACAATTCACAAAGTTTCGGCGCATCTTGAGCCCGGGTCAACTCCCTAACCGCCCTAACCCACGAATGCGAAGCACCAACGCCCTTGATACCCTGAGGACCTTATATACCGTAAACCCCAATACCCTAAGAAGGCATAAGTTCCACACCCTAAAAACCCTAAACCCCCTGTAAAACCACCCCATGGGCCCCTTGACACCTTGAGTCTTGAAACCCTACAAAGCCCCTACAGATCCCTTAAGGAAGCCTTAAAGCAATCCTTAAAGGAGTCATCAAAGGATACCTTAAAGGATCTTTAGAATTGAATCCTAAACGCCCTTGGGCCCCTGAGGACCCCCTAGAGCCTAAACCCCTAAATCCTGACGCTAAAATCCTGAACCCCTAAATCCTGAACCTAAACCCTGAACCCCTCAAACCCGAACCTAAAAACCCTGAGGACCTTGAGCCCTGAATTCCTCAAGAAAACACATAATTAAATCCTAAACTCCCTTGGGCCCTTGAGGACCTTGAGCCACATCTCGGACACTCTGGGACCGAAGGGCCGCCTAATCGGCGTCATGCACGACAAGCAGCTGCAGCCCTGCTCCTTGGGCTTCGAAGGTTGAGGGTTTAGGGTTTAGGGTTTTAGGGTTTAGGGTTCCTTTTAAGGGATATACACGGCATCGAGCTATACGGCGTTTAATCTAGAAGTGGTCTTTAGAAACAGAGTACGGGGGATCCTTGACGGGATCCGTTGTAAGGATCTACAAGGGTTTAAATTTAGGGTTTAGGGTTCCTTTCAGGGATGTCTACGAGATCTATAGGGGTCAAGGGCTTTAGGGTTCAGGGTGAGAAGGTATACAGCCTTAAGGTGTCTGGTATTGTGCATTTGCAGCCGAGTTTTCGTAGATTTACATGGCTATAATCGGCATCACCAGCATGACCGCTATCATTACAAGCTGTATGGCCATCCTCATCAGCATCGTCACCGCCGCCAGCATCAGCATCAGCATCAGCATCAGCATCAGCTTTATCTTCATCCTCACCGTCACCATCAGCATCATCATCATCACCATCATTATCATCGTCGTGATCATCACCACCACCACCACCATCATTTTCATCCCCATCATCATCAGGATCCTCACCTTCATTGCCAGCATCGCTATCATCAGCATCATCGTCATCGCCATCCTTTTCATATTCCGCTTTTCATCATCACCATCATCATCATCATCGACGTTATCATCGTCATGGTGACTGTCATCATTGTCATCACCATCATCATCATCATCGTCATACGTAAGCAGGGTTATACGCGTCTATCAGGCACATCTATCCTTGGGGAACGGGTTCAACGGCCCGCATGGGTGTTTAGGGCTTTAGTTTCAATTTGGGGTTTCGCAGAAGAGTCACCACACCTAGCCCTTCCGATGTACCTCAAAACTCACCATTTCTTCAAACAACAGCTGAAACTATCACGACAGTTTCCACAACACATTGACCATCAAAGCCGACAGCTGCCCAGGCCCTCCGGAGAGGACGTCGGGGTTGACCCAGCTTGCAGCGATGTGCGGTTGGGTTTAAGGCTTTGGGGTGTTCAGGGTCCAAGGTCTGATTCTGCTCCTTGTTAGCCTATGTCGTGTCACTCCAGCTCCTCCTGTCCATGAAGTGTTGCATGTTCTCAGATTGCTGCCGATTGAAACTGCTAAAAGCTTTCGGGAGATCCAAAGCTTGGTGAAGTTGGATAGAGCGGCCGGAAGGCAGACACCTTGAGCTGCCAACTTGCATGGGAGGCCCAAGGCATGTGTGGTGTTTAGGATTTAGGGTTGAGGGTTTTGGGGTTTAGGCTTTAAGATTTAGGGTTCAGGGTTCGAGGGCTTTACCTCTGTAAGTTGCAGGATTAGCATCTTCATGAAGCGGCACCCGAACACCACCGTCATTACCCAGGACATCCAGCAGCTGGGCCTTCCCTTTCAATCATCCCCCACTTGGAGGATCAGGGGACTTAGTACGTAGGGTTGTAAGGCAAGTAGCTATAGTTATATCTATACTTATAACCTTAACTAAGGCACCTATAACCCGACTTACTACATCCCCTGATTATGGGCATCGAGCTGTGCATTCGGTTGTGGGATTTGTTTTGGGTTTATGGTATATGCAAACCCCGAATATTGTCCGACACTTCTCAGCTGAACTCGGTCAACGGAAGGACCTCTGCCGCAGGTCAAGGCGCGTCGTTACACAAAGCCTCAAACGAGCCCGAGTGGCTGCGAAAATATCAAGCGGACGCACCAATGCCGCCGCACGTCTTCTGTTTTCAATTCTTCTCTGCCATCGTACTCCGTCACTTTATGGCCAACAGGACGGCGCCACGTGCAGGAGTTGTGCCATCTTTCGATCGTCGACGAAGCATCACGTAGTGCCAGCTTGTAGGACCCCGGGCTACAATCCTCATGCAACGGCGCATGCGATGTTGACTCTCCGCAACGAGCTGTCTTTTTCCTGCAGATGCTGCGGAGGTGTCATAAGTTTTCAATAAGTTTGTGTGGAGGATCGAGGCCGTTCTTCTCGCGATCTGATGCGAAGCAGCAAGACGATTTGCAACGCGATTGGAGTTTCTTGGATTTTCACGGCTTGTTTAGCGCTGCCGATCCGATTCGTTGAGATGTGGCGAGATATCTGCTTCCAGCCAAGCGTAATACCGTGCCGCGGCACGCCCAATCTGCTCTGAGTAGAAGTACCTCCCGCAGGGGGGCATGCGAACATGTCCGAGAGGCCGACAGTGCAGAAAGCCAAGTGGTGTGCCGCCAAGATCGAGCTGTGAAACGTACGTTGTGTGTTGGCGATATGCGTGAACGGCACGATGGAACGAGGAGCCCCGGGATGATGTGTTGCAGCATGTTTCCAATTCGCATACATCACTTTACTTGCTGTGGCGATCAGGCTGCTTCGCCTCCGTTCCGCAAGAGCGAAGTGCCAGAGACACAGCGATTTTTGCAGTCTGTGTCGGATGAGCATTCAGTTGACTAGTACTTTGCAAATTTATCCTGTCATCATTCGTGGCATTGCACGGTGATAAACTCGTCGGACGACGAAAGCGGCCGCATCGACAACGAACTGTGCGCAACCGCTGCGTCGTACGCGTTCCGCTAAATGCGTTTGCTGCGATCTGGCCTAAATACCTGTAAGGCGGTTGCATATGTCGTGCAGTTGTAGTTCCGCTTGGCCACGGCATTACAAAGGCGAGCCCGCAGGCCTTTCAGACAAGGCCCCCATATCTTCCAGGATTTGCACACTGAGTCACTGTGCGATGCTGCCCAAGGTTGGGACAAGGGCAGGTGCACAGCCGACGAGATCCAGATGGTTGCCAGGGCTCCAACCCAGAATCTCCAATGCCAATATCTCTTAATTCAGGAATATTCCTTAAATCATATCAGGGATCCTATCATAAGATAAAGAATCTTCTTTAATTAAGGGGTTTTGGCTGGAGTTTCTGGGAATTTACAACCACAAAAATGGTTCAGTCTCGCAGCCCCAAAAACAGCGCCGCAAAATCCATCCAGCTTTCCGAAAAAAACTTGGAGACAAATTGGGAGGTTGGAACCGCAAGCCCAAAAAATGCGGGCCGCTCGGCGGCCACCACTTTGGGGTTACGAACTCTATTATTTGTGGGCAAAATCCCGTGCTTTCCAGCGGGCAAGTATCCTGTGTGGAAAGATCCGTTTCGGAAGCACGACTTTCACTCGCAGCTTTCTTATGAAAGTGATCAACATGAAATAAACGGGTACAGGGGAGGCCCACCTCGAGCAAAAGCAGGATTGCGTAATTCTTGGACCCTATATATATATATATATAGATGTATACATATAATACATCTATATATATATATATATGGTAGCCTCCCCCCCAATGAACTACCGACCCTCGTTTTGTATCGTAAATACCGTGTCAAAGCAGCTTTTCCGGCAGGTCCGGATTCTGTATCTCTCAAAGACTACTTAAAACAAACTCAGATTTCAAGAGAACGTGTCTGTCAACTCATTCAGGTTCGACGTGAGGTCCGGATCCTGTATATCTCAAGGACTACCGAAATCAATCTCACATTTCAACAGAACGTGTCAGTCAACTCATTCAGGTTCGACGTGAGCACGCAGCCAACGGCAACACTGTGCCCTCCCAATCAAAAACCAACTTTTCCTAGTTGGGGTTGATGTTGCTCGGAATCAGGAGTCAGTTAACGATTCTCGTCATCATGCGGGTATCTAGCACACATTTAACCTAAGAGTATGTGCACACACATAAATGTACTTAGAGGCATACGGGCAAGTCTGGCAGCAAGTCCGGCATGATCGATCATATCGCACAGTGAGAAGGGTATGCCATATACAACATAAATGTTGATGGGCAAACAAATGTTTTATAGCCCCAAATAACCTAAAGGCCATCATTTGGGCAACGCCAGAGCGAACAAAGCAAGGATCGTGGTTTTTAGTGGAGTTCGTTTTGTGTAGTTTAATATTAGCATGAATATGACGTCTACTGTTGAAGTAACTGTTCAGGCAGTAGTTGGCTTACTTGTATGAATATAATAGGAATTCGTATTGGGAATGCCATTAAGCTTCGGGACTTCGGGGTCTAGAATGCTCATGCTACGGATACTACAGCAACATCTGGATTAATTAACCTGTTGGTGAGGCCACTGGTCTGGGTTTCTGTTGAGGGAAGTATCCGGTACAGTAAGAAGGCTACCAATGGGAACAACTTTTGGGTGATCTTAAGACCGATCTTAAGTTTGCGAGAAAGGCTCATTTTGAGTCAGATCCGATACTGGGGTTGTCCAGGGGACTGCAATATCCTTCCTATCGGGGGGCCCAATGAGGCTGATGCAATTATGTCATTGTCTTAACGTTCAGATCGATATGGGTAGAAAAATGGGGACGTAGAATCGGGTTATTCGTCGATCCATACGAACTAAGATGTTGATGTATGAGATGTATGAGGCATCTTCTTGTACGGTCTAATGGCAGGGGTAGTGATAGGGATACTGTTTTTTAGGAACCGGAGTCAATCAAGGCTCACGGTCACTCATACGTATTGCTGGGGTTTTGATCTGAGACTACAGTGAAGGCTATATCTTAGCGTTGCTGCCCCTGTGTATCTTCGGGTATTCAGACAGAAACTTTCATCGTTTATCGTCTCTCGGAGTATCTGCGTGAAGCGTCGCAAAGAATTAAAAATGAAAGCCGGCGGCCGTCATACATATGCTTTCCCTCGTAACTTCAAAATTGGATCATACACCAGAAGCCGAAACGTAGGAGGATTGGCGGCGGTATCGCGGCACCTCGTGGTAGTTCAGGGGCGGGGTTAGCTATATATATATATATATATATATGTACGTATTTTCATGTTTGGAATCGCACAAACGTTTTTTTATTAAACCTATGAAACATGTATATGCGACATCGCAAGCCCCCGAGGCTTCACTCGTTGGGTTTTGCCGCCTCGCGAGGCTTCGGCGAGTTTCCAAAACCGCTTTAGCATGTCTTGGGGATCTGTCCTTAGAATATTGTTGAGGGGTGCCAACAAAGTCTCGTTGAATATTCTCGATGGCTCAAGCCCTGAGGGCGCTCTATGATATTGAAATGCCGCTGATGTCCAGTGCGCATGGAGCTAATGCCCAGAAATTCAGAAGCCTCGAAAAAAGCCTCGGGAAGCGTCGAAACCTCCAGTCTAACCTAACTGGACGGAAGGCGGTGTCCTTCAACAACACCCAGGGACCGAGTGCGAGATAGTGCGTCTAAAGCGTCAATGCTCCCGACAATAATACTTGAAGTGCAAACACAACCTCCACTTTCGCAGGGGACGCTGGCATCCCCCATAATGGTTTTGCTCCATGGGGCGCTGCATTGCACTTTAACATCTCGGCTGTTGCAGCTTGACATTAAAATTTTCGCAGTTGAAAACACAATCCTTGCGATTCCACTCGATCTCGCCCCAAAGCGTAACCTATCGTAACGTGCGACAGATCAGCAAGCCCTCGGCAGACGCAGCCCGCAAGCAGTCACGTATGAGTGGAAGCGGGCCGAGGGGCCATCGTTCCTCCGAGACGCATCCCTCGTGATGGCTTAAAGGATTGTACATCAACAGGAGGGCTTTCTAGCCGAGAACCTTGATTCGCCGCTGCTGTTTTCTCAGCACCGAGCCAGGCCGAGCCGCTGGCAGAAGGCTATAGCGGGCAACTGTCGCGGAGTTCCGCAACTCGAACCGATGGTCCCTGGTGCCAGTCGACGCACGCAGCCCCGAACTGCTCGCGCATGTGCAAGCTGAGGTTAACCCTGTACGTGCAGTGCCGCAGCGCCGCTGTTGTGTTGTTAACGAGGAGAGCGCCGTGGCTCTGTGGTTCGCTTGCAGGCCTGTGCTGGCTGCTGTGCGTGTTCGTTGGCTGTGCCAGCCATCGACAGCCCCATGGCCGCGTGCCAGCAGTCGTATGCAGTCGTTATCGGCAATGTGTTCCGTTGCGTAATTGCACGTGCCCTTGCCCAATACCACGCCGCAGCAACTGAAACTGAACGCAGCCCTGCCAGTTAGCATTGCAACACTAGTCAACCGTGTGCATGCATGTGCCGAAGGTGCAGCGGCTGACAGTGGCAGGACACCATAACACACCGGTTGCAACAGTTTGATCATGAATTGGCGGCACATTTTGGGAAACACACATAGTCATACAGTCATACAGAAGAACAATTGCTCGAGTGGAAACCGAAGAACAACACAGGGGTGCAGTGCAAAGAGGTGTTGGCGACGATTATCAGGCCGCGGTGCTTCACAAGTCCTTGCGGAACCGAGCACAGCGCCTAGCACATGATCAAGCGGCGCAATCCATTAACCTGCCACCTTTGTTCGCTTCCTTGTCCGGGCGAGTGCAGCAAGTGCCTTTGCCGCTGCCCACAGCTCCGCCCAGGCCGCATGTGTTTTTCCGATGGAGTGGCCGTCGTGCGCTGCTATTCCCGCAAACAGGCAGTGCCACCGGCACACCTCCAAGTTCGGGTGTTCCTATGCAGGTTTAAGCCCGGTCCCGTGAGCTTGTGAGACGTGTTTTTTTTTGAAGGTGGCCTCGCACATGGTGGCGTTGTAGGGCTACAGAGGTTTGATGAGTTTTGCCGCCAGCAAGACGCCCAGCCCCGTGTCTCTGCGGCCCTAAGCCCGGACCGCGCCTACCGAGGCCTTCCGCACGCCGCCCGCCGCCTGCAGCTTGAGTGAACACCCCTGATCAGCCCTCAGTATGTCGCTGCACAGCTCGACACCTTGACCACAACGGCCGCCTGCTAGCGAGACTTCCCTATGTCCCTAACGTTCAATTTGCTTGGCTGTTTGCTGCTGTATTGTGCCGTGCCCTGCACGCAGTACGGTCTCCGGCTTCTTCCGCCGTTTTACTCTCGGCTACACCTGATCGCTCCGTTCTTTCCTGCCTCGCAGCGCTCCTGCGTGTTGCATCTGCTGGCGAGTTCTTGGCAACCGAGCTGGTTTGCAGCTGCCTCCAGTTGAGCCTCCGGCATGGTGGGCGCGACGGCTCCAGGAACCGGGTGAGGCTGCGCTGCTGTCGCTAACAGCCCTGAAAGAGCACCCTTGCTGGTGCTGGTTTCCGAGCCCCGCCGCGGGACACCAGCTCACCGTTACTCCCTCCCGGTTGCCCAGTGACCAACCCATAGACCTCAACCCATCGACAAAGAAAACTGTTGGTGATGACCTCTATGCGCCGTTCGTCCTGCTGCTGGGCAAATCTGGGCAACAAGGTGAGGACGGCAAACCCGAGCAGCTGCGCGCGCAAGTGCGAGCACAGCCAACTGGAGCGTGGGCCTGCAAAGACACAGTGCAGGGACAGGGGCAGCTGCAGACGCAAGCGACGCGGCAGCATCACACGGTGAAACACGGGCTCGAGCTGGAGCTCGGGAGAAGTCGGCTCCGCAAGGCTGTGAGCACTCTTGGCCGCGAAAAAGCAGGGTTTGCATTCCAGCAATGTTTCCGAAGGGGCATCAAGTCTGCGTGCGAGCGAAGCGGGACAAGCTGTATCGAGTGCATTGGGGGACCGCGCTACCACCCGCAGTAAAAAAAAAAAGTTGACTTCGTGTCTGCCGTGGATTCGGCAGGGCAAGCACCGCCGCCACCAACGCACAACAGCCGGTGCTGCCCTATGCATACGCATCGCTCGCGAGGCAACGGGTCGGACATATTCCGTTAGAATCGAGCTTGGCGGCCGCCGGAGCACCGAAACTGCCCAGTTCATTCGGCTCCTCGCCCACAGCCGGGCGCGAGCAACCCCACCAATCTTGCGCTCGAGTGCCACCGCCGCCTACGTCGCCCGGTGGTCATGTTTCGGAGCCGCACGGGCTCTCGCAGCAAGCTTCCTTTCCGTCCCGATTTCCCACACCATCCCACACTGCCAATGTCGACGGGTACCCCTTTCAGGTTGAGTGACCTTCTCGGTGTTGCGCACGAGGCACTCCCCTCTCGTCTCCCTAGCCGCTTGCCCCCGCGTGGCTGAGTGGGTGCACCGGGACTGGACTTGCTAGACGTCTCGCTTGAGGCTTGGACTTCGTGCCGTCGTTTCGCTGTTGCTGCTGCTGCTGCCGCCATCATCATCACAATAAGGATTTGTCCTGTACCACCAGCACGAAACCCGAAAATGTTTGACGTGCAGCCGCGTCTCAGCAATCACACTTTTCGTCGTGTTGGTTGGGGTCGGAGCATGTGCACGGGCATGCGGGCTCGTCGTGGCGCGATTGCAGGTGCAGTGAATGCTAGATGCCGCGCAAATAATGTTGCTTGGACAATTGTTTTCCAGCGTTCTAAAACCTTATTGTTGCTGCCCCCCAGCTCATGACCACATTGCAGATCAGTTTTCAAACGGTTGATTTTGTCGAAAGGCAGGACAAGGTGTTCATTGTCGTGCAAGTAGGGTTGCGGTGGATCGGCCAAGGAATGCGACAATGGAAGGCTGCCATGACGCAGTAAGTCGGGTTTGAAGCATGGTTTGCGACCGGGAGCAACCTACCACGGCATTTCTAGTTTGTAGAAGCCTGCTGTGGTTTAGCTCAGGCATAGTCGATGGTGTAATGCTCATTTGCCACTGAGGTTACGAAAGATTGCTCAGCATCCCATCGGCTTGCCGATACGCCTTCCTTATGGCGTTGCACCCTCGCCTAGGCTGGGGTTTAAAGCAGATCCGTATCTTCGCAGGAGGGGCGATAAAGAAGAATAGCCTGGCTTTGTGTATGGCAGTGTATGGCTTTGTATGGTAGTGTTCATGCCCGGGCTACAATATGCAGTTCCAAGGCGTTGCTTCCATGCAGGCAAAGACAGTCCTGCACGGGTTCTTGGTCCGGAGTCGAAGAAGCTCTGCAGGTTGTGACTCGGTAAAACGAGGTGTGCATTTTTTTGGTTCAGTTGCAGTGTAACTCAGTGTCAGCGTAACATCCACCCTATGACGAGGTGGCTGTGAGCCGTGATGGCATGTTGTCCCGACTGGTTTTTCTTCATGCTTACATTGCACTTGTTCCATTATGTGCCCTTCTCGGAATGATGCCCGAAAGAAGCGGATCATAATAGCACACTACAGGATTGTCGTGGCCGCAAATCTTGGCCATGTTCGTACCTGAGGATCTTCGACTTTCTAGAGTGCTCCGATCCAGCTTATGTGAAGAGCTTGCCGCATGCTTGCACAGTTGGCTGAGAGTTTCGGTCGGGTTGTTGTAGGGTTCCTTGCGCAGGTGTTCGGTGAGACGAATGTGCACTGACGTAGAAGAAAATGTGAGAGATTGTTCATACCGATGCAAGAAACCGAGAATATGTTTGAGATGGGGAGACAAAGTGGAAATCCTTCGTCGCAGCATCCTGTGTTGCAGCACATCAGAAGCCACAACAATAGAGATCATGATGGCCAGGCAACAAAGTGACCAAGGTCGCAAAGCTCCTGAATAATGCAATAAAATGATTGCCGGAACAGTTAAGTTAGTTTAGCGACCGACAGCACGGCGGGGCTCAAACTTTGTTCGAGATTGAACTTTAATCGCAAAGTGTTTTGCAACTTTTTTCTTTTGAGTGCTACTTCAGTGAGTCACTAGATCTGTTGTAATCGAGCACACCGAAATTCAAGGATTGTGTGGCACTGGCCCGAGAGCAAGACGACCTACAAGGGTGACATCCCTTTGAACCACGACGAACAAGTGGAGGAGGCCGCGACGGTTCCGGTTGTTGATAGTTTCCTTTTTATAGCCCTAAATACCTCACCGTCACTGTGCAAGGATGACATTATGAACAAATCTAGGACCTTACGCCTTAAACCGTAAGCTTCAGTCATGGAAGCTCCGTGAGTTCACAATTTTATCTCCCAAGGGGCTCGGGGCCTAATGTAGATTTTATTCAGGGTTGAGGATCGGTGATGCAAGGGTCCCCTTCAGGATGTTGGCCGATATCATTGTAGGAGCTTGTGCGAACTTCATTCACGCCAAACTCGTTCACACCGAACACTTGCGGCTCCACGTGTATTCCTGTGTCGTGCTTGGTTTGCAATGTTGTGTTTATCGCGCTAGCAAAACTTAGGGTAAAGAGTGTAAGATGAAACCCCCACTTTGAAGCCTTCTGCACGGTCCTGGAATCCGAGAACCCTAGCCCTTGACCGTTATGCTGCTTGTGCCTCAAACGCCGCCCAGGTCTTGAACCGGCCGTCGGCCATCCAAACCCTAAACCTGAGCAGCATGTAAAACATCGTGACACCCCTGAACCAACATGGGAGTTTCCGAAAATAGGGGACCCTAATACAGTACCCTAAATAGGAGGATCCTTATTATAAGGATCCCAAAATAAGGTACCCTTAATTTTCGGAAACTCCCACATGGAACCCAGAGGACAGCTCTTTGTAAGGAATCTCTTCTTTCTTTTGTTGTTAAGGGGAGGGTTAAACCGGCAGCGGCGGGCGCAACCCTGAGCTTTAAACCTCCCACCCCGAGTCTTAAACCCAAACCGCCAAACGCGAAACCCTCGGCCCCGAACCCTTGAACCCCAAACCTTAAACCCTAAACCCCAAATCCTAAAACCCAACCAAACCCTCAACCCTAACCCTTATAAAGGAAGCTTTAAAGGAGCCCCTTCAGGGCTCCTTTAAAGGAGCCCGTGAAGGAACCCTTTAAAGGAACCTCATCCTTGACCCCAAGGTTCGAGAGTTGGTTTTGAACCACATCGCAACTCGGCAGCTCCAAGCGACATTTCACACTTTTGCACGCTGAGGCTTCGGGATGTCATAGCCGGGCCCTAGACTCCCCTGCACCTTTGTGGCTTAGGATGTTTGGGGCTCAGGTTTAGGGCATTTGGCTTCATGGCTTTATGGCGCTTGTTAACCGTTTACGTTAAATGCAATGCACGGGAGAGGGCACCCCAAGCCTTCGCGATTGTTGAGGCGGGTTGAGGCTATGCGCAGCTGGCAACACAGTACCGGTTTCCATGCACCTTGAGCGAGGCCACTTCCCAGCCGAAGAGTCCTGAGCCTAAACCCCAAACACCTGAACCTTGTACCGCAAAGTGGAAAACACTTCGTCCCAAGTCCCAAGGCCCAAACCTCAAGTCCCGACTTCTCAGCCGAAACAACCTGAATCTCGTTCTGCTGTATGAAGGCCATGGAGGATCGAAGTGCTGCATATCTCCACGAACTCCATTAGCTGGCCTCGGCACCGAATATCCTGAAGCCCCACACCCCACAAGTTCTTAACCCTAAACTGAGTAGCTGAGTGGATACACTTTACACTTTTTGGCAGAATATTGCCCACCATAAAACTGAAAGTGTACACTTTTTGGGGCTTATGAACTCACCAACTACGTTAAACGCCAAGCCCGAAAGCCGAAATCCTGAACAGCCCAAGTCCCCAAACCCCCGCCGGGATTGTCCGAGTGGCCGCCGAAACCCGAAAACCGGAGCTGAGGACATCATCCACAGCTAAACCCCAAACCCGGAATCCCTAACCGAGAGAGCCCCATACCCTTTAATTAAGGAATATGGCTTAAATTATATAGGGGCTTCATATTATGATTTCATCTATATTCCTTTAATTAAGGGGTATTGGGCTCTCTGGGAAACGCTAAGGACATCATCCACAGCTGGAAGAGGCCGAAGGATGGCCCTCGTGATGAGCGCAGCGATTTGGAGACGAGAGAAGAAGGGCGGAAACCAGGATGTATTTATGAGTGGGGGTTTAGGGTGTAGTCAGTCCCAAAGTGAAAACGAAACTAGAAATTGCTCCCCTGCCCTCCCCTGCCCTCCCCTGCCCTCCCCTGCC
This sequence comes from Symbiodinium sp. clade A Y106, assembly GCA_003297005.1. Lineage (NCBI taxonomy): Eukaryota > Dinophyceae > Suessiales > Symbiodiniaceae > Symbiodinium > Symbiodinium sp. clade A. The sequence continues at coordinate 40,331 of BGNK01005312.1, forward strand.
CTCCCCTGCCCTCCCCTGC
>BGNK01005313.1:4396-40310 GCA_003297005.1 Symbiodinium sp. clade A Y106
GGCCTGAGAATTACAAAAGGGCCACACACGAAAAAATGGAACTTACAATTCTTATCCTAGCCCTAGGCCCTAAACCCTAAACCCATACAGACCAATCGTGTCAAGAAACCCGTGTGACGGCTTTGCTCAGGAAGAACTTCTGCAGCTCCGCCGACAAAGCTGGCAAACTCTTCTCGAAGAACCAAGCCTTACGCCTGTCACGGGTCTGCGGCTCTTCGACAGCTTCCGCCGCTGCTTCCTCTGGAAGCTCCGCAACGAGGGCCGTGGCTCGCTCCCGGANAACCCTAAACCCATACAGACCAATCGTGTCAAGAAACCCGTGTGACGTCTTTGCTCAGGAAGAACTTCTGCAGCTCCGCCGACAAAGTTGGCAAACTCTTCTCGAAGAACCAAGCCTTACGCCTGTCACGGGTCTGCGGCTCTTCGACAGCTTCCGCCGCTGCTTCCTCTGGAAGCTCCGCAACGAGGGCCGTGGCTCGCTCCCGGANTGGCAAACTCTTCTCGAAGAACCAAGCCTTACGCCTGTCACGGGTCTGCGGCTCTTCGACAGCTTCCGCCGCTGCTTCCTCTGGAAGCTCCGCAACGAGGGCCGTGGCTCGCTCCCGGAGCACCTCACTGGGCTTCTTCTTTTCAGGCTTCTTGCTCTCAGGCTCCTCAGCCGGCTTTTCCGTGGCCTTCCGCTTCTTGTCTGTCGGGGCCTCTGGAACCTTGGCCTCCTTTGGCTCTGCCGCTGCAGCCTCTTCCTGGTCTGCCGTTTGACCCTTTGCTTTGGCCTTGGCTTTGGCCTTCGCTTTGGCCTTGGGTTCGGCCTTTGCTTTGACCTTCGCTTTCGCCTTGGGTTCGGCCTTCGCTTTGCCCTTCGCTTTGGCCTTCGGCTTCGCTGGCTCCATCTCGTCTTCTTCGGCGGGTGGGTCGCCGACCTTCCAATCGGCGGTTAGGTCCTCGACCTGGCTGTCGGGCGGGGCTTCCGCCTGTGACTTCTGGGAGTCCTCCAGCAACGTCCTTGCAACCGCAAGAGGGTCTAGCACTGAGTTGCCGTCGACGGTTGCCAAGCCGAAAGCCAGCTGCAACTGCCGTCCGCTTTCGACTTTCGGAGCCATGGCTGCAAGGCACGGTCTACGAAGTCCACTAGTCGCCCAGCTGTCGAAGCCAAAAGAAGCTGCAGACGATCGTTGCCCGACAAGCCCCGCAAGACGAAATATGCAAATTAACTATGGTTTAATAGTTAAAAATTAACTATTATAGGTAAAAGTTAATTCAANGTCGAAGCCAAAAGAAGCTGCAGACGATCGTTGCCCGACAAGCCCCGCAAGACGAAATATGCAAATTAACTATGGTTTAATAGTTAAAAATTAACTATTATAGGTAAAAGTTAATTCAAAAAAATTAACTATATAGTTAAAAATTAACTTGCCTATAGTTAAAAGTAGTAAATTGCCTTTCCGGAGCCTAGGGGTATGTATATCTATCTTTCTATATATATATTATAAAAGTATATGTATGTACGTATGTATGTACATGCATACGTATATGCGTCTGTATATATGTCGCGTCATCCGCATAACTCCCCCCCAAACCAGGCTTTCGCCTTAGCACGGGGAGTGGCGGGACTACCCACAACACATGGAACCACAAGACAAGGAACCACAGGGTCCCTTCCCCTTCCCCTCCCCTTCGACACACAGATGAGAATGATGGCGACGCTGTTGTGCACAATGACGTCGATGTGCTATTCCCAGTGTGGCTGTTGGTGGTACCTTTGCTCTTATGTTGCTCTAGGCTTCTGCACTGCATGTTCATTGTCTTATTTAGTTGCAAACCGTGCTTGGCTTGTGATGTTCTTGCGAAAACTGTATTGGCCGTTGTCATTCCAAGCCAAGTTTCGGTAAAAGTAAGCTTGAACACGTATTTGAATGATTTTCATTCGGGACTCTTGAGCAAAGGACCGGAGGAGAGTGCGGATGGGGATCATGACCACNGTAAAAGTAAGCTTGAACACGTATTTGAATGATTTTCATTCGGGACTCTTGAGCAAAGGACCGGAGGAGAGTGCGGATGGGGATCATGACCACCATCCTCGTCATCATCATCATCATCACCATGATACTCATCACTACCAGTGGCTTTGGAGCTCAGGGCAGGTCGGAGTTCAGTGGAACTGTATCACATCCTAAGGTCCAAACCCTTAGCAACCGGACGCCCAACCAGCAATAGCCATGGAAGGGAGCGCAGCCGACCGCAACCACAGGGGGGAGGGGCAGGGGGGAACCCACACCACAGGGAACCACAGGGGGGGAGGGGGATACCATGGGGTGGGGGGGGGAGCGGGGTCCTAGCAGCGCTGCACCATATATGCACAGCTACTATTATATATGTGTACCTACATACACGTACACATACACATACACATATACTTACACTTGACCTACATCTACAGTTACACCCACACCGCCATATGAATTTACATACATAGCCTCCACACACACACAGAGATACAACTAATTTGATAGTTTCTCTGCGCATGTGTGCGTGTGTGTCTAGGCGATTGTTCTGGTCACAATCGAAATGTCACTCTAGCAAGTCATCCGTGTTGCTAAAATGTTGCGTTGATGGCAGTTGCAGCGTGACTGCTCTTACGATGAACCGGAGAGGGTTGGTATCACAACCATGGTCACTAGCATTCTCAGCTTTAATTACTGTTCTGCCCTGTTTGTTTATGGTCACTGACACCTGACCTGCCATTGTTGCTATTGCAAGAGTCGTTACTATACTGGCCATCGTGAAACTGCTTGTATCTGTCTTACCCCTGAACCCTCAACCCTAAAGCCTCGGAGACAAGACAAGTAGAGGGCAGATGTCAAACAAAGGAGCTTGAAAGACATCAACTTGTTTTACAAGTTCTCGATCACTCGTCCAGGTGCGGGCACACACTTCCGCTTGGACCTTGGCTCTGCCACGAGGCGAAGCTGTTGCAAACTGGTTGGTTTAAGGTCCTAGGGTTTAGGGCAAGTTGAGGGTTTTGAGTTTGGTGTTTCGGGCGATGGTGGCAAACATCTCCGCAAGCGTACCACTTAAGCCCAACTCCCCGAATTGCTGAACGACCCTCACCACCTAGTTTCTAGCTTTACAGCCTCTGGGACGCAAATGCTTTGGGAGCCGGGTCTGGAGGTTGACCCCCTTGAATCCTCATCTTCACACCTGGAGAGTTCTAGCTTTCGGAAATTATTATATGCATCCATAGCGCTTAGCCGCGAAGCCGTGCCCAGGTCAGGCAAGGTTGAGTCTTCAGGGGTTAAGACGGTTAAGATTATAGGGTTTTGCAAGTTTCCGCTTCGAAGTGTTTGCGGCTACCTTTAGGCTCCTTAATAGTTCCTTTTTGTGGTTCATATTTAGGAGCCTATAATAAGGTAATCCCAAAAAGGAACGACATTGGAGCCTACTTGGAGGGTCGGGGGACTTAGTAAGTAGGTAGTAAGTAGAGTTATAAGTACCCTAAAAGGGACTCTAATTGGGGTTATGGTACTTATAAGTCCCAAAAAGAACCAGTTACTAAGTCCGCCGACCCTCCAAGTATGGTTAAGCTCCCCTAAAAGCAGAGGCTGGTCGATGGAGCGCTTCGGTCACGCCTGCAGGCCAGGTTAAGGTAATGTAGGAACCTGATTAAGAAACGTTGGGCCTTTATTAGGGCTCCTTATATGAGTCCTACTATTGTTGGGTTCTAGGCCCAGGGTTTCTTAATCAGGTTCCTACATTAAGGACCTCAATTAATAATTAGAATAGGGTTTGGGGGGATAATATGCTATATAGTACGGAACCCTAGGAATGGTATTGGTACTTGTTGAGGCCCCTACATTACGCACAACTCTCCGAAGGGGCCTTAATAATTAGAAAGGGGTGGTTCCTTTTAAAGGGATCCTTTAAAGGGCTAATACAAGGGCCACTGTAAGGGTTCTACATTAGGTGCCTTAAATAATTTCCTATACTATTTTGTGGTTTCCCTTTTTGATATATTTAAAGTATAGTGGGCCCCAAAACCCTGTTCTAAGTATTCAGGCCCCTATATTACATGTCTCATGTTTAAATCGACGCATAGTGTTCGACTTGCGTATCATGTATTACGATTCCTTCTACGCCAGTAGCATACTTGACCAAGTAGTAGCAGCTTAGTAGCAGCAGCAGCAGCAGTAGCAGTAGTGCTCCTGCTCCTGCTCCTGCTCCTGCTACCGCCACCACCACCACCACCGCCACCACCATGACCACCAGCACCACCACCGCCATCACCAGCACCACCACCACACATCCTCCCCCTCCGCCTCTTGCTCTGCCTACTACTACTACTACTACTACGACTACTACTACTACTACTACTACTAGTACTAGTACTAGTACTAGTACTAGTACTACTGCTGCTTCGACCACCACCTTCTTGTCGCCATCATGGCTGTCTTTGTTGTCTTTCTCGAGCAATTTGAACGACTATAAGCCCCGGGACAGAGCACGTTGCGATGTGTTCTCTACACATGCGATAACTGTGATGTTTTTGTTCTTGCCTGCTGCACAAAGGATCTGAAAACCAATCGACACCAAAACTCAACGGTTAAAGTGTATAGAAATGCCAGACCATAAACTGTAAAAAACAGTTATAAGCCCTATACGTCCCTCTAAAACCTGTTTTTAGGCCCCTATGCCTTTTAAACCCTAAACCCCAAACCATCCTAAACCCCAAACCCTTAAACCCTAAACCCCAAACCCTGAACCTTGACTTAATCCTCAAACCGCTCAACCCCCAACCGTTAAGGCGTAAATGCCTAAACCTTAAACCCTAAACCCCGGCACCGAAGCTCTAAACCCTAACACCCTGCATGACTGACACTACTACTCCCTGGTGCTTAGTGAGGAATGGGGTAATGGATTATGGGACCATTATTATTGGGGATTATATATGGACTACTATAGGGATCCATTCCCCCATTCCCTAGTAAGAACCAGACAGATTACCAGGCCCTTCTCGCCCGGCAAGCTCCAGTGGGCCTCACGGCGCTGTACCAGCCCTCAGTTGCAGAATTTGGGAAGCACAGGGTTTAGGGTTTAGGGTGCAGAAGTTGGAAAGCACAGGGTTTAGGGTTTAGGGTAGAGAATTTGGGAAGCACAGGAGAGCACTTTTGCAAGCGCAACAAAAATTGGATTCTGAGGCACAGAAGTGCACCCCTGCACGAGGAACTGAGCCCGAGACAGCTCAAGCCCCGAACCCGCAGCTCCATGGGGGTTCAGTACTGTAAGGATGCAGGCCGTAAGCCCTAAACCCTAAACCCTAAGATCAAGGTCTTTACTTCTTTCCATGTCTATCATCAGTACTGCAACTACCCTAAGGGTCCATGTACCCAAATAGTATCTACTTTGGCCTTGTAGAACCCTTATAGGTACATTGGGCCCAAAGTATATACTATTTGGGTACATGGGCCCTGGGGGCTATGAACCCTAAACCCTAAACCCTAAACTCCAGACTGCCACCCTAACCCCAAAGCCGAAATCGCATACGGAAAGGGTTCCCTTTAAAGGGTTTCCTTCAAGGGGTCTATAGTAGGGTACCCTTAACCCTTATACGTAAGCCCTAAGCCCAAAAACATGAAGCTTCTCGCAGTAGTATGCCTAAACTCTAAACCCCCAAACCCTAATAGCCCTAAGACCTAAACCGTTAGAGCCTAGATCGTTTTCCAGATTTCCTAGAGCTGGCAAGCCTGCAGAGCCACGTTAAAGTGTTGATGGTTTAGGGCTAAAGGTTCACGGTAGTTTAGGGTTAAGGGTGGGCTTAATGATTTAGCCATTCAGGGAGTACCGGTTCGGAGTTTTGGCGTTCTGTTTAAGCTTTGGGTTTAGTGGCTCTAGAATTTGTCTTGAGGGTTTAGGGTTGAGGGATGATTTAGGAACTAGGGTCTTCATGTACTGTCATCACCGTGGCCGTGACTGCTCAACATAGACACGCGGTAAGCGCGTCCCTGTTGAAGGCATGTGTCTGACAAGATAGATCCGATCAGTGCGAAACAAAGCAGCCGATCAAACCCTAAACGCTAAGCCCTAAGCCACGCTAAGCCCTAAGCCCTAAGCAGCCAATCAAATCTTCGTGACTAAGCGTGTCTTTGTTGAAGGCCTATTCGTGACCAGAGAGATCTCGGGGCCAAACACCCCTCTCCACTATACTCTGAGCCCTAAACCCTACATAATCCTAGACTATACTCTGAACCCTAAGCCCTACAGACCCCCAACCCTAAACCAATATACTCTGAAGGTCCCGGTCCCTGGCCCTAAGTCCTACTACTATGCCATGTCCCACTGAACGTGGCGACGGTAGCGTGGCGACGGTTGTTGTCAAGCTATCTTTTTCCGTCCGATGTATAGGAAGGATGAAGATGACATGCAGGACTAAACCCTAAACCCTGAAAGCCCTAAATCCTAGACCTGAAAGCCCTAGCCTCTGTGCAGTTTTATGGGTTGCATGGATCCGTCTCCCTCCTGAGCAACACTTACTGAGATGCTAGGTAATAATAGGGAGACCCCTTAACAGGTTCCGCGAACGGTTCCTTTAAGGGATCCTTCAAGGGCTGCTTTAAGGGATCTAGGGGGGTTCCTTGAAAGGGGGCCGACCCTTCTTAACCGTACGGTCTGGCTCTCTTAAAAAGGGACCTTACTGAAAGGGTCTACTCCATGTCTCTGGCAACTTTGCCTTCGAGCCAACGCGTGCAGAATGAGAGGATCCGGAGCAACAGGGTAGCAATACCAGGATAACTTACACAGTCAATACCTGATGCCGACAATCAGAAGAATACCAACGCTAGTACATAGCAAGACTGCGAAGAATACATTGCAAAGGGTAGTGTAAATCAGTAACAGTGGCAGTAGCAGCTATCATTTTTAGCATCATGAACCAAGTTGTTGTCCTAGCCACAACAACGACAGCAACAACAGCACCAACCATATTCCCAGAATGGGACGACCAAGGTTCAACTCGCGAAAAGCCATCAAAACCCTCCATCGAAACCAACAGCCCGAAGCCCCTCAAGCTCCGAAACTCTACAGTCCCTACAGAGCTCATGTCCCAAACCCAAAACCCAAAGCCCACGAACCCCGAAACTCTGAAGCGCTGAGCCCTGAAACTGCAAACCCCATTGGAGCCAAGAACGCCTTCCAAACAAAACACGGACGCACAAACCGCACCAGTTCAGCAAAAACACAGTGCACTCAAACATAACGAAACGTCCAGGTTTAGGGTGTAGGGGTTTAGGGTTTACAACACAGAACAAGACATCGGCAGGACGCTGGACGGCTGCCTGAAGACCATACGCAAGAGGTGGTCAGGCGGCTGTTGGGCTTCAGACACAAGGGTTTCAGGCTTGGTTTAGGGTATAGGTTTCAAGGATCAGAATTTGGAGTCTCAGGGTTTAGGGGCTTTGGGCTGACTATGGAGGTTCTCAAGAAGTACCAATCGCATGGAGTCTCACCAAACCCATACTCAAGAGGGCTTCAGGGGGGTTTAATTGAAGGGCTTCAGACGGTTTAAGGTTACTGGCACAGTTATTTATGGATTGCGAGACATAGTCACAGCGTTTCGGTGCATTGAAGCCTCTGCACGTGCTTCGGGCTTGTTACCGGGCTCGAGAAACTACATTTCATTGTAACAGGTTTCACTTCATGAAAGGTTCCACGACTCTCCGATGAGGAAAGCCGGACAGCGGAACTGCCTGCGCGCGGTCTGCCTGTTGGCTCCGGCATTTTTGTCACGAGCCCGATCGCCAAGCACTGTCGGGTGCTTGCTTGAATGTTGACTGCAGTAAGACGCACACAAAAAGGGTGGCTGCACCTGCGACACGGCTTGGGGCCTTGGTGTATGGCATCGACAACCCGACAGCAACCTAGCGGAGCATGTCGACCAAATCTTAGCATCATAACGACTCGGCCATTTCCTGTTGTTGCATTTGACGTGCCGTGCAGATTTGGTGCCGTTCCCGTCGCTCGGGACCTGCGATGATGTGTGGGAAGAGTTTCATGTGGCCTGCGAAGACTCCGCAGCACAGGAATTGTCGTCCTGATTCACCAATCGATGGGAAGAGATATATTGCAGCGGGCGCCTCGGACCCGATGGAGCTTCCAAGAGCTGGAATAAAAGCGATGCTGTGTCGGACCGGTGGTGTCCAGATGAGATTTGGGTTACCACGTTTGTGATACTGATATCAAATGCGCAAGTTGAGGCAGATCAAAAGCAACTATAAACAACAAAAGCTTTCAGAACCGGACAAGCCAGACCACTGTTTCCCCCTGTGCAAGCGACCATGATAGCCTTGATGGCTTGGGAGAAGGACAGCTAAATGTGTTTATAATGTCATTTTTGAAGCGCTTGGCTTGTAGACTGCGTGTCAGGGACTCTGTGTAAGGGACCGTCTCTTCACCATCCAACGACTGTTTGGCGGGATCAACGCGAAGTGCACATGATCGCCGCCTAGAGGGCGGGCATGAAACGATTGGAACACACAAACTCATGATGGCATTGACAGGTGTCAAGAAACAGTGCTTCTGCCATCATGGTTGAATGCGGTCATGACATGCCGAAAAATGAGTGGAGACCTCAAAGTGCGGATTTTACTTGGGGCGTCATGAGTTATTCCAGTGCCTCCGAGGGAGAACCACGTCATGAAAGGTTCCACGACTCTCCGATGAGCAGCGCCGGACAGCGGAACTGCCTGCGCGCAGTCTGCCTATTGGCTCCGGCATTTTTGTCACGAGCCAGATCGCCAAGCACTGTCGGGTGCTTGCTTGACTGTGCCGCTTGGCCGCATTGAGATGCACACAAAAAGGTGGCTGCACCTGCGACACGGCTTGGGGCCTTGGTGTATGGCATCGACAACTTTCCCGACAGCAACCCAGCGGAGCATGTCGACCAAATCTTGCACAAATTGAAGCAGGAACCTGCTTTCTTGGAACTGGGCAGCATCATGACAACTCGAACATATGCAGTATTTTTTGGGGCACACCCATTTGTTGTTGTCGTTGTTGCATTTGATGTGCCGCGCAGCATTTGCAAAGTCTAAAGCGCGAAAAGCAGTTCTGTCTTGCCGTGAACCTTGCTTATAAGGTTAATGTTGTAGCCGCTTGCACACACAGCTCGCTGCCCGCCTCGCCCTCTCGCTACCCGCCTTGCTGCCCGCCTCGCCATGTCTTTGCCGGTGTGCGCTGAGTGCAGCAAGTCGCACGAGATGGTGGCAGTTGAGAAGCTGATCGAATCGAACTCCGACGGCTGCTTCCATTGCCGGGACTGTTGCTCAGCCTTCGCAGCGCTGCAGCCGCAAGACCTGGTGCTGAGCTTGCCTCCACAAGGCTTGGCGGAGTGCGGTCGGGTCATCACGGCGCAGGAGCCAGCGACAGCAAATATATGAAGAGTATACCTGAAATCATATCAGCTATCCCTTCCGATTTAAAGGCACACTGTTTAACCAAGCGGTCCTGGAGTCACTGGGAACCTTAAACCCTGATCCCCGTGTAGACTTTCACAGAACCCCCCCACAGAAACCGTTTCGGACCCGAGCAGAATCCCACAGATCACTCACGCTCCGAAGGCAATCCTTCAGTCCAAAACCTGCACCGTGGTGTGGCGAGAGCACCATTGGCACTCCAGGGTTTAGGGCTTATAGGGTACCGCATTATGCGACGTTACGCCGATTCTGAGCTTGAAATCTGCGTGGAAGTGTGGCAGGAGCACGACCTTGGGCAGAGAAAACACAAGTCGCGGCCAAAGTATGCTTGGAGCACGATTTCGAGAAGCAGACATGCACGGAACTGTGGTGGGAAGACCATGAGCTCCCCAAAACACGGACGGCGCTGTCGCGGGAGTAGACATCGGAAGTTCGCTTCACCACTCATAACCCATTTATGGCCCTAAACCCTAAGCCCTTAACCTGGCAGGTGGAAAACAAGGCCTTAAACAAAAACAAACCCTCAAAGCCCTTCAAAAACTAAACCCTGAAACCCAAAAAAACCCTTAATACCGTAATTTCACTATTATTTTGGTTCCAAAACAAACCCTTAAACAAACTAAACCCTAAACCCACTTTCGCTAGTATTTTGGTGCCAAAACAAACCCTTAAAACCTTTTTGTTTACTAAACCCTAAACCACCCAAAGAAACATTAAAACCCTAATTTCTCATTATTTTGGTGCCCAAACAAACCCTTAAAACCCTATGTTCCCCATTAGCCCTATGATTTTGGCTCGCACTCCCAGAGACCCCAGAAGCCGATGCGTGGGGCACTGCTTCGTGTGGGCACCTTGTAATCCACGAAACTAGTACACAGTACTCAGAATAATAGTACTAACAGAACTTTACACAAGCAGTAAAACTAACCATGATCATACCAGTGATAACAGCAATAAGCAGAAGAAGAATACTGGTAGTTTTTCAAGATAGGGTCTCTTTTAGGGTGCTGTTTACATGGGCACCGTGCTATTCAGCAGGGGACCCTAATTTAGCGTACTACCCATACAGTATATTACGAACTAATACACTATCTGTATAATTCAGCGTAATACAGGGTCATAAACGGTAACATATTGTAAAACTAAACCAAACTACTATCATTGCAAGATAAACTGAGCACGGGAATGTGGCGGGCCTGGAAGTTGCACTGAATCTACAATAAAGCCGATGTTTTGCACGTATGGGGCAGCCATGTTATGTGGAAAGAAGACGATTTCCTTGGAATACGTGTGCGACGCCACAGCGGAAGCTGCAGAAACCGCCGGGTGTGCCTACCAGGTAGACTCCAAACCCCAAACCCCTAAACCCGAACCCCTAATCCCCAAGCCCCCCAACCCTGAACCATAAGCAGCTGGGTTGAAAAGCTGCGAGATACAAGTTGGCTTATTTCTTCGCAAGCGCGGCTTGACAGGCTGGCCGTTCGGCAGAGATTCCAGCACCTCGTCTGCCATCGCTGTCTTGGAGCCTTGAACTCCTGAGCCTCAACCTGTAATTCCTAGGCCCGAAATCCTAACCCTTACGTCTTACCTACGTCAAACCCTAGACCCTAAACTCTAGACCCCTAAACTCTACGCTTTGAGCCCTTAATCTGATACGCCTAAACTCCAAGCCGATGAAGAAGCAAGCTTTTAAGTCGATCCTTTCTCTTTCTTGCTGGTTTCGTTCACAGAGCATAACTTTGAGGGTCCATGTAGCATGTCATGCACTTTTGAGGCCAAACCTCAGCGAGATAGATGGCCTTCATAACCGCAACTCTTCGTCACGAAATACATGAAACCCTCAACCCAATAAAAAGCCTAGACCCCTAAGCCCCCAAAAAAAACCTTAAACCCCTAAACTAAACCCTAAACCCCTATACCCCTAAACCTTAAACCCCCTAAACCTTAAAGTTTCGGTTTTTGGTGTCCCTGGGCTTCGGGTCGCCCTATGAAGTGGAACACGTAGGTTCCTTCATATCGAATCCAGAAGGTTCCAAAGTATCTATAAAGTAGAATGTAGGGTTTAGGGTTTAAGGTAGGTTCCCTCGTACCGAATCCTCAAGAATCCAAAGTACCTACCGTATGTAGTTGAGTGTAGGGTTTCTACATTAGGAATTACTATCCTGAGTTGGGGAAGTATCCCCTTAACCGTACTTAGGACCCTATTTCGGTAGCAAGTTTAAGGGAAGAGACATGTCAGTGCCGACAACAAGCTTAGGTCGTTAAATGCCAGCAACAAGAGCAGAAGGTTGCCCGAAACCCTAACCCTTTAGCCTAAACCCGTACCGTCAGCTGTTCATAACTATCTAGAACCAGGGTTCAGGGGATTTGGGTTTCGGGTGTTTCGCCCGAAGTTTGAAAGCCCCCGAGCCCTGAACGCAATGCAACCGCAGCGTCCCCATCTTCAAGACCCGCGACGCCGAAGCATCCGACACCAGTTAGGGACCAAAAAATGACATAAGCATACGCATGTCATAGGGATATCCTCACCTTATTGGGCTTCATTACAAGGGAGTTTATATGGGATGTCGATATCCTTATTTTGCTTATGTGCTTGTTTGGGGCCCGAACCAGCACCTTGAACTGTCGAGCAGGGAATTCAATATGGGCCAGCATAAGGGTCCGAGAGACGAGCAACAATGTTTCGTTATAGTTTGGGCATGTAAAAGCCAAAGCCATCGACTCGACTGTCACCCCTACAAACCCAGAAATGCGAAACCCTGACCCTAAACCCTAATTTTCAACCCTCAACTAAACCCTCAAAACGCAAATGCCCACTGGCCCAAGGGAAGCCGAAAGGCTTTTGTCTGCTTTGCCGGGAGGCAAGACAACGAAGGCGGGATTGGAGGGGTTATAGGTTTAGGGCTCAGGGTTTAGGGAGAAATTAGGGTCGACAAAACACACAATTTAGACACATGATCACCTGATTTATAAATTCCGTTTTTCGAAGGTCCTTGCCGTTGTATCCCGTCCTTTTCGGGAGTGTGGTTAACAATCAGAGGTCTTCATTTAAGCACAAGCATGCCACGTAAATCCCTGTTATAATTCAGCGTAGAAAGGTGGGAGGGCTGGGTGGGCACCGCTCAGATGGGCACTACAAGGTCTGGGATGAAACAGCAAAGCTTGCTTCACAATATGCTGAGGCTTTAGGGTTGAATTCCTGAGGTTTTAGGGTTGAATTCCTTGAGGGATTAAGGGCTTTACTATACATAATCTAACCGACTTTTCATGACAGCCATACGAAGACCTACAAACCCTAATCCCGAACACCAAAACTCTGAGACATTCTGCGATTTGAGCACGCAGATGACACGGACCCAGCTTCTTTTTGGCCCTAAACTGGGCTTTGGAGTACCATACTTCAATACTTTTTTGGGGACCTGTTACTTTAAGGGAACCAGTATGGAATAAAAGTCTATACTTTTTTCTCCCTGGTTGCTTCAAAGCCCAGTAAAGACCATACTAACCCCACGCATCTGACATGGAATTACCCCTGATACGGGCCTTGTAATATAGGGACCTAAATAACTACCAATAGTTACTATTTTGGTGGTTCCTTAGTACAATTATAGTTATAGTATAATGGCCCAAGGCTCTATTCTAATTATTAAGGCCCCTACAGTACCCTAAAGGCAGGTTCCAATTGCACAGTGTCCTTTGTTTGCACCTGCTCAGCCGAGGATTTCAATGTTCAGGGTTACAAGGCTGTCGAGTCAGCTGTCCAGAATTTTTTGCGTCAGATAGAAGCTGTGGACTAGATTCCGTCAAAGAGGCTGTAGAGTGGTACGGTAGAGTTGGTGGCTACTGTGGCAACTGTGCTTATGAATGGTTAGGCTACGGATGGCTACGGGAAACTCGGTTTTTTCCGGGATATAAGATCCTTCTACACTCAACAGGTTAACATGTTCAGCACCACGGGGCTTTGCAACTAGAGTGGCGTCGCATTTAGCGAGTACGCAGTCATCTGTTGCAGCCTAGACTCGTCATACCTTTATCGCAGCACTTTCATTGACTTGCCTGATGCCCCCGCATGGAACAATCGAACAAACTTGAAGCCTACCATCTCCCTTGCGCAAGGCAATGTTTCACAAGCTGATCCACTCCTGTGCGAACAACACTGACGCAGCACCTTTCCTGAACTGTTTAGTGTTTACATACCCTAAGGTGCAAAAGCCTACTGTAACTGTAACTAAGGGGTCATAACCTAGCAATTACGTATTGTTCCGGTTTCCAGGTGGGTCTTAGCTTGCCTCACTGACTGCTGTTCAAGGTTGGAGCAATTTTGTGCCTAATGGTCACGAATTGCGTTTGCTACCTCGTAGTCGTGTAGGAGCAGATATACCTCTCTCTCTCTCTCACTCTCTTCTGCCTCCCTCAACTTGGAGACTTTACTTAAGGAGCAACAAGAACCTGCATCATGGTAGATGTATTGAATCCTGAGGTCTAAATCCCATCACAGAGTTGCCCCGGCTTTTGCACTTATCGTCCATGGAATAGCAGCGTGAGTCTCGCAGCTACCGTTTCGGTGGTTTAGAGTTCAGGGGCTATGACGCACAAGCCATGCTTCCGACAGCGATGGGACACTACGGTTGATGGACAAAATCCTGCATTACCCATTATAAGGAATATACCATAATTCCCATAGTTTAGGGTCCTTAGGGTCATGCAGGATTTTGTCCATCAACAGTATGATACTGCCGGCAAGGAGTCTGATAGTCAAGCAGCCCGACACTTACACCTCAGGATCTGTTTGCGTTTGTCAAAACAACCTCGTTTCCAACAGTCCAAGAGTTTTCACAAGACATCTTCAAGGATCAAGGGTTTCTAGTTTGAGGCATAGGGGCGTTTCGGGTTTTGGCATGGCTTTGGGTTGGCTGCTTGTTTTGGTACATGCGGATGAAGACCACAAAATGCCGCGTTTTGGGGCACCCGGCTGAAACCTAAGCTAGAAGCTCTTGATGGTTCTGCCTCAATGAATGCTCGGCGAAGTGTTAACGCCGTGCTGGAGGTGCCGATAACCCTAAACCGTGAACCGTATTCATGTCGATCTGCCTCAGGACCCCTGGTGTTTTGTGGATTTCGGGGAGTTCGGCTGCTTCAGAAGGACAGCATCTCAAATATCTATGGAGTCTATGGCATATGGCGAACCGAAAGCCATTCAAAAAGCAGACCAAGTTTTGGGCAAGGGGCTTGTGAGCACAAGACCTTGAAGGCAAGAGAACGTTCAGAGCGAGTCACAGCTTCAATGCCTTGTCTCGGGTACTGTAGGGGCCCTAATAATAATTTGAACCGGATTTTGGGGATTCCTAATTATAAGTATAGTATAGTATAATATGCCCCCAAACCCCAACTCTAAGTATTGGGGCTCCTACATTACGGACCTGGAGCCCTGGTATGTCGACGCGATGGTAGCATGGACACAGTCTTCGGGCATGGTCGTGGTAAACGATGTGATGAATACATGGACGTATGGTCGTTCCGGCCTGGATGCCTGGATGCTTTGTTAAATGGATGTGATGAACCCATGGACATAATCATCGTTCGGGCCTGGCTGCTCTGGGAAATTGATGCGATGGGAACACATCGTTTCGACATGGATGCCGTGTCAAATGGATGTGGTGTGAACATGGACGCAGTCATCGTTTCGGTAAGAATGCTCTGGAAAAGAGGATGCGATGGGAACATGTATGTAATCATGTGCGATGTTTTCGGCATTCCAACACTGTAAATGATGTCCCAGAGGTCTGTAGAAGGTGAAAGTCGCAAGCAGCGAAAACACTGGCAGCCGCATTGTTTTCGACATGCCAACCACTCGAAACAATGTAAATAACGGTCTCGCCGAGTCTGCCCGGCGCACGATGTGAGCATGCCGCCGAAGTTTCAAGATAATGTCTGAACTTCTATCTAGTAAAGATGCCCTACATTCCGCTGACAACTACTAAATCCTTTTCTAATTCTTAAGTTCCCTACTTACTTGCAGAGCTTGGGCATGCGAGGCAGCGTGGTTCTTACGGAAAATGTGGCAAGCGGGCTATATGGCCAACTGCGTGTCCTACAATTGCCCCCTGGCAAAAATGGGGGTCAGGGGTTTGGAAGGGCTTTTAGGGTTTCAGTTTAAGGGTCAGGGATGTAATATAGAGACCTTAAGAATTACCTATACTATTGCAGGGGCTCCTTATCGTAATTATGGTATACTATACCCTCAAAGCCTATTCTAATTAGCAAGGTCAAGACCCCTAACTTAGAGTTCGGACGTCAGATCTGTTTAGGGTCTCCGTTGTAATAGGGCTCTGGGGCCTTGGTTTATGCCCAATGGGCCTGTTCTTCATGAATCCCCCAGTACTGGCCTGATATAGGGGTCTTAATAAATAGTTTCTTTTAGGGGGGGGGAGTATATCATACTATGAATTACCTATACTGTTGCAGCAGGGGCTCCTTATCGTAATTATGGTATACTATACCCTCAAAGCCTATTCTAATTAGCAAGGTCAAGACCCCTAACTTAGAGTTCGGACGTCAGATCTGTTTAGGGTCTCCGTTGTAATAGGGCTCTGGGGCCTTGGTTTATGCCCAATGGGCCTGTTCTTCATGAATCCCCCAGTACTGGCCTGATATAGGGGTCTTAATAGATATTTGTTTTACGGGGGGGGAGTATATCATACTATAATATGATAAGGAACCCCCAAAATCCTATTACGGCCCCTACATTACACCGCTATCATCCTACTCTGCAGGGTTTAGGCTTTAGGCTATTCTCGAAGCTTAAGCTGTTACTTCAGGCTTGGGGAAGTAGCTGAAGCATCATGGGAAGTCACTGGACTGAGTAACTACTTGGAGGGTCTTTAGGGGACTTAGTAAGTAGGTAGTAAGTAGACTTATAAGTACCCTAAAAGGGACCCTAATTGGGGTTATGGTACTTATAAGTCCCTAAAATAACCAGTTACTANTTAGTAAGTAGGTAGTAAGTAGACTTATAAGTACCCTAAAAGGGACCCTAATTGGGGTTATGGTACTTATAAGTCCCTAAAATAACCAGTTACTAAGTCCCCTAAAGACCCTCCAAGTAAGGTTATGGCTAAGACAACTATGCCCATGCTACCCAGAGGCTCCGTTAAGATAAAAAACTGATTTTTAACTGTATAGTTAAAATCCAAGTTTAACTACAAAGTTAAAATTGCACGAAATAGTTAAGTTAAAAAAATAGTTAAAATCATAGTTGATATGCCAGTTTGCCACCAAACCGGCTTCTGCCAAGCCAGTTTGCCGCCAAGCCACTTTCGAGGCCAGTTTGCCGCCAAACCGCTCCCAAACAAGACTTTTAACTATTTTGTAACCCTCACGGAAACAGTTTAAAAATAACTATAACCAGTGTTTTTAACTTATTGGAGCCTCTGGGTATTCTCATCCACAGTCAAGGTACTTACAACATCTTATGGCCTAGCTTACATACTATGTCCCATGTTCCTCGAGTACGGATTTACTCTGGCCTGTCAATATATAATACTGAGTCGTCGACGGTGGCTGGATCATCGGCATCCGCCGGCAGTGGCAGTGGCAGTGGTTCGAAGATTGATGCGACCATCAAAGAGCTCGTGTCATTCATGCAAACTTTCGGCATGCAAACCAACCATTCCCAATGCGACTTCGAAGAGGCAGGGCTCCGCATCGAAAGGCTCCTGGGGGCCCTGACGCCGGAGGAGAATAGACAGATCTTGCCTGCCATGCAGGCTCGCTTTGCAAACGATTCACCCGAGGCTCAACATTTAATGATCTTCCGACTGCTCGCACAGTCGCAGATTTGTGAGATGCGTCACCCGTGAATAGCATAGCCGTAACTGAAGTTTCCTACTGTAATGTTAGTATAATTTAATACACCCTATGTTATCCCGTCCCTAAGCTCTAGTCCAAAAGTCATTATGTCCCCACATTGGAACCCGTACAAG
Source organism: Symbiodinium sp. clade A Y106 (assembly GCA_003297005.1). NCBI lineage: Eukaryota > Dinophyceae > Suessiales > Symbiodiniaceae > Symbiodinium > Symbiodinium sp. clade A. Next base: position 21,840 of record BGNK01005313.1, read on the forward strand.
GAGCACTTGTAAGGAACTCTTTCCGGGAACCTTGACGCACAGATTATCTTGGCTCCAAGACTGTCCCAATGCCCTGTATCAAACAAAAACTCTAAACCTTAAACCCTAAACCCCTAGACCCTAAACGCCAAACCCCGAACCCCTAAATCCTACTTTCCTAAACGCTAAACTTCCGAAACCCTCAACCCCTGAATCTTCAACCTTTAACACCCTAGGCCCTGTTTGTACTTAAGACTCTGAACCCTTAGACCGTACCTTGGGAAACCTTACTGTCCGAGTCTTAGAGGACCTGGTCTCACTCCGTATTCCTTAATCAAAACACTAGGTACCGCACTACTACCCTTAAAGGGATCTATAGGGTTCTACAATAGGGTCCCCTTAAAGGAATCTATAATAGGGTCCGTTTAAACGGATCTGTAGGGTTTGATAATAGGGTCCCCTTAAAGGAATCTATAATAGGGTCCCTTTAAAGGGATCTATAGGGTTTTATAATAGGGTCCCCTTAAAAGGAACTATAATAGGGTCCCTTTTATGGGATTTATGGGGTTTTATAATAGGGTCACCTTAAAGGGATCTATAGGGTTCTGTAATAGGGTCCCCTTAATTCCTTCAAGGGCTCCTTGAAGGACTGAAGGGTTCTAGCAGGGATCTATAGGTGTTTAGGGCGTAAAGGGAACCCAGTAGAGCCCTTGGCTCCGTTTTCTTCTTGGGTACCCCTACTGTTAGGGCGCTATTGGGGAACCTAGTAAATCGAGGGTTAAAGGTTTAGGGGTTGTATACTACCCTAAGGCCCCATAGTAGTTCCTTTTTGGGATTACCTTATAGGATTCTACATATGAACCCCAAAAAGGAACTACTAAGGGAGGGTTAAAGGTTTAGGGTCTTGAGGTCTGCAGGGCATGTATCTGAAGTTCAGAGTCTGGTTCAGTGTTTGGGTTTAAGGTTCCGAAGAGGATTTAGGGGAGGGCCTTAGGGTACGGTTTAGGGTTTAGGGTTTAGGGTATAACTTCATGCTCAAAAGCGTGTTCCAGCAGGAGTATCTCCAGTACAAGCGCCGCAGGAAGAAAGCACTAGCCAGGATGCTGCGGCTAGCTGCAAGAGCCTGGAGCCTAAGCCTTATGCCTGTTTAGGGCTTAGCGTGTAGGGTTTAGGGTTGAGTTGACAGCGTTTAGTATTTAGGGTCTAGCAGTTCAGAAGCGTGCACACAGATGAAGCCAACAAAAAAATATGCACTTACATAGTTGAAATTGAAACTGCAAAGGACTTGCTGCCATACTTGGAGGTCTGTGGGTAGTTGGTTTTCAGTAGGGCAGCTAATAACTATGACATATTATATTCCGTATTAGGGGACTTACATCGGCGCAGTATAACCCCACTTTTAACTCCCCATGAGCCTGGGGTTTAGGTTAGGAAGCTTCCTGTGCCCCAGCAGTCGTCGAGGTATGCTGACATGCTGCATCAAAGCAGACGATATGCCCCAAGCACAGCTGCAGGCTCAGATTCTGACCAATTCATCGAGGGTGAGTGTGAAATTGACAACAGTATGAGGATGTGGATGAGAATGCGGATAGGAAACAGGACAACGACATCGATGATGATCTTGATCCCTTTCTTCAACTGACGCCAGACTCCACACACTGCCAGGACAGCCTTGAACAATCCCCTAGCTGAATATCCAACATCGATCCCTTAGACTTGCCATCCGACATGCATGACATGTGATGATCGGGCTGAGGGTTAGAGGGTTGAGGGCTTAGGGCTTCGGACAGGCAACATGAACAAATCAAGAGCCCATACACAAGACACATCTCAGCTCGTCTCAGGTTGCCAACGAAGCACGGAGAACACCCCATTTGAACAAATGCTTTGCTGAGCTGCAAAAACCAGAAAGATTTTGCGTCAGTAACAGTATATAAGCGGCAGGAACACGACACGGGTCTAATCATTGAGCGGTGGTCCTGCTCGTTTGCGCTCATTGCAAGCTACATGTCTTCCTGGACATCACGGATCCTACTGTTTTAGCATTAGTCGCTGAATCATTATACCTTACACATTTTGGTATATTCTTACCCCCTGCAGAGCTGCAAGTTTAAACTGTTGGTGCTCATGAACTGGGCAACCAAGTTTCGGGCTATAAGCTTGGAGACTGTCGTCATCTGGGGAAAGTTGCCACGTTTACGGTTTGGGGCAGTATGGCAATTGGGCTTCTAGCGGCATATCATTTTTTACACTCCCTACTCAGAGAATCGGCTTGCCGGAGCCTAGCTAACTTACCCACCGGGTAGCCGTCGGCTGAGGGAAAAGCCGAGTCTTAGTACGCTGTCAAGACTTGTCCATGGACTTTCTGGGGTGCAACTGCTCAAGCTCAGATGTTCGCAGTCACAGGTTGCAGTGCTGCGAAGAGATAGGGGGACAGAGGGAGCACGCGAGAGAGAGAGAGAGAGGTGTATGTAGCTGGGCATACACATATATGTATATGTATATGAGCATGTATAATATGCGCATGTATTATTTAGTTTTCATTTATTATGTAGTACGTATTCATTTATGTGTTTGTTTACTTGTATTTATACATGTATATACAGTTGTACATACATGCTACTGCTGTTTTTTGTTTGCCAAGTTACACGTTCAATGTGTGTATATATATATATATATATATATTGCCGCATGCATGTTTGTTGTAAGTGTATGTATATGAGTGTATCTATGTGTATGTGTATATATATATATATATAGATGCGTTATAGAGAAAGAGAGGGAGAGAGTGTGTGTGCGTGCGTGCATGCGTGCGTGCGTGGGTGTGTGTGTGTGTGCGTGAGTATTCAGACATAGCTACAAACGAGTATCTGTATTTTGGACCGATATATACACATATATATATATAACGCTTTTGTCCAGTAAGATGTGTATCCGTTCTTGTATGTATGAGTGAATGTAAGTATGCATGTATGCATGTATGCACGTGTGTATGTATGTATTTATGGTAGCTAGTTAAAGTGGTATGTGTGTTTATTTGTCGCATCTGTTTATGAACTCGATGATTAACTGCGCTTTGGAGTACCATACTTTAATCCCTTTTTTGGGACCTGTTACTTAAAGGGAACCATTATGGAATAAAAGTTTATACTTTGTCTCCCTGGTTACTTCGAAGCCCAGTTAATGAGCAGAACCCTGAAGTCGGGTGTCCAAAGCTTGCCAGACCGCCTTGCCAGACCGCCTCGCAATCGGCTGAGGCGATGGTGGGACGACATGATCGCCCAGGGTATCAAACCAAGCAGGGTGCCGCGATTAGGGTTCCCCAACCCTGCCTGTTCAAGGACCTATATATAAGGAAATCATAATAAGGAACCCAAAAGGTATGTGGGAGTGTCCGAAAATAGGGTACCCTCATATCTATTATAGTTCCTAAATAGTAGGATCCTCATTATAAGGACCCCAACATAAGGTACCCCTAATTTGAGCAAACGCCTCCGAAAATTAGGGGTACCTTCTCTTGGGGCCCTTACAATACGGATCCTACTATTTAGGGTACTGTATTAGGGTTTAGGGTTTATAGGGTCCCGTATTTTCGGAAACTCCCGTGGCAAGGTCCAGTAGGATTCAAGGTTGGCGGGGCCTATTAGATTGTGAACCATGAGGTTTTTGAGGTTTGAAGCCCTATCCGGCCCTTGCTTTTGTGGTCATCCTCATCATTAGGGTTTAGGGGTTTAGGGTGTAGGGGTTTAGGGTTTAGGGTTGCGACGGTCAGTTCTTCGATTTCAATCAGGAATTGGGTTGTAGGTGACGGAAGACAAGCCAACACCTGGGTGTCACATGCTGGTCTCGATCAAATACACGGTGCTTAGACATGTAGCTGACAAGATACTGACCTTCCGATATAGGTGTCTACCGATCCATGTAAGAGCGATCTGCGTACACATGTGTGCGTAGGCGTGTTTGTGAATATGAATATATATATATATATATAGATATATATGTATACCTAGGTATGTATGTATGTAGGTATGTATGTTTGTATGTTCACCTGCCACATGTGTTTGCGGAAGCAAACATGTACTACAATTGTGTTTGTGTGTGTGAAGACGTGCGCACTAAACTTCGCGCGTATACAGGTAAACATATTTGATACATGTACACACATTATGATGTTAGGGTTTAGGGTTTAGGGCTCATGCGCGCACATACCTTCCGCACTAATTCCTAAGCAGAAGCCCTTCACATTGGCCTTTTCGTGGGTTCTTCGGGCGGCAGCCTAGAATAGTCAGTTCCCTGTTCCTGACACCGTCTTGCAACTATTAAGGCCCTAATGTAGGAACCTGATTAAGAAACCCTGGGCCTATAACCCCAAAATCGTAGGATTCATAAAAGGAACCCCAATAAAGGCCCAAGGTTTCTTGATCAGGTTCCTACATTACCCCCATATTAGCCGTCATCGTTTCCGTGTTGGAGTCGTCGACCGAAGAAGACCCGAGATCCTCCAGAGATGTCCTGCACTTTGGACACCATAAGACTTGAAGACCCCTGAAATAAGGAATATGCCGTAAAGCTTGCTAAGGATCCCCTTCTAGTCCAAAGAAATTCCTTGATTGACGGATTTTGGAGTTGTTGGATACCTGAGGTGCAGAACCTGTGAGTTTCTCGGGTTCAGGGCTTTTGGTTTAGGGTTTCCAACTCAGGCTTGAACTCCTGGAGCTCTCAATCCTAAACCCCCCACTACAGCGAAGTCACTGAGCCCTGAACATCTGCACGAACTGTGATACGGCCCCTGCAAGTTTTGTCACATGCCGTTTGGTTGCTGCGCACAGCAGCAGACGGCTTGTATTTAAATTGCCCTTCTCCTGAAGCCAAAGCCCTATAAACCCTAACCCGAAACACTAAACTCAACCCTGAACCCCTTACTGTAGGAACCTGATTAAGAAACCCTGGGCCTATAACCCCAAAATAGTAGGGTTCATATAAGGAACCCTAATAAAGGCCCAAGGTTTCTTAATCAGGTTCCTACATTATTATAGTACCCTTCTAGATTCCTTATAGTATCCCTTATAGACCCCTTTAAAGGAACCCGAAAAAAGGCCCAAGGTTTCTTAATCAGGTTCCTACATTAGGGTTTAGGGTTTAGGGTGAGGGGTTAGGGTTTAGGGTTTAGGGGTTTAGGGACCCTAAACCCAAAACCCTAAAACCCTAAACCCTAAAGCCATGATCCTGGAGGTTTCCTACAACACCATGATCTCGGCCTTCTCACGGCGGTTAAACGTCCAAACTGCCGAGCAGTGGATGCTTCGGATGCTACTTGCCAGCACGGTTAAGGCTTCGGGTTTAAGGTTCAGGGCTTATACTTGGAGGGTCGGAGGACTTAGTAACTGCTTTTTTTAAGGACTTATAAGTACCATAACCCCAATTAGGGTCCCTTTTAGGGTACTTATAAGTCTACTTGCTACCCACTTACTAAGTCCCCTGACCCTCCAAGTACTTGCCAGCACGAGGCCATGCCCGGTCTTGATGGTTTTGTCTAGGTTTCCGGGAAAAAGGGAGTTCCCGAAAATAGGGGACCCAAATATAGTACCCTAAATAGTAGGATCCCTATTATAAGGACCCCCCAAAATAAGGTACCCCTCCCTAATGGTCGGAAACTCCCATATAGCAAAACTGTAAAGGAGCTGTAAAGAGAGATCATATATAGGCCTGATTCAAACAGGGTTTCGGGTCCCATTATACCAAAAATTATAACAAGGAATCCCCAACACCCTAGTCTAATTAATAAGGCCCTTATGTTACTTAGCAAACATTCAGAGTTCGAACTTCTGCAGCAACCCAGAGCCGCAAGCTCCTGCACTTATGAAGTTGAATGAGTGCACTCTACATTTAAAGTATATGTCTGTATATAGATACCCTATAAATCTGAATATGCACCTTTGGGGGGCTGCTTATGAACTCAGCAAGTAAGAGACTGATGTGTGTGTCTGATCAATCTTGGGATTTAGGGTCTAGTCTAATGCTTCCGAGTTTCAGGTATTTGGGGTCAGTGTTCACGAGTGGAGAGATCGAGTTTGGTGTTTTACGGTGTGTTCGGGGTTTGGGGTTCCCACAGGGCCCAATGCCTCGTAATTCAGGAATTCGAGTTCTATTGCCTTGGGCCTCTCATTATGACGTGAAGGAACGAGGGCTTCTGCAAATGTCGATGCTGTTGTTGAGTCTTTGAAACGGGACTTGAAGATAGAGAACAAACCAGCAGTCCTTAACTGAGGGATTTTAGGCTCTCTGGGTTCGCCCCGATGTCTAAACTCCTCCTAAACCCTAGCCTTAAACCCCTAGACCCTAAACCCTAGCCCAGGTAACCGACATGATGCTGGAAGGTTCCATACATCCTGTGCATCGTCTAATTCAGCTCCTCAACAAGCGCCCATAAGCACCCTTTGAAGCCATCAAAGATAACCCTAAACGACCTTACAAGCCCCTCAGGGAGAACCCTTGTCACCCGACCATAAACGCTTTCTACACTGTTTGTTCTTACAACTACATATGCACATATATATATATATATATATGTGTATATATATATACACACACATCTATGTCTGTGTGTATATATATATATATGCATATGCAGCTGCATATCTATATAAGTATAATCTATATACCTATGTATATGCATATCCAGATCTTCACATATCTACATATCTGTATATCTACATATCTTTATATCTATACAGTTGTATACCCATCTGTCTGTATATCTAATCGATCTGTGTATATATATATATATATATGTATATATGTATATATGTATATGTGCATATACATATCTACATACCTACATGCCTACACATCTATTTATCCGTATATGTACACATGTTCATATCTGTTTACCTATAAACCTATAAACCTAGGTATCTATATCTGTACCTCTATCTATATATCAATAACCATGTCTCTCACTGTGTATCTCTCGCTCTGTCTCTCTGGCTCTCTCTCTCTCTCTCTCCATCTCTCTACCTCTCTCTCTCTCTCTCTCTCTCTCTCCCTCTCTCCCAAACACTCAACAACAAGATATCAATGTCGGGGCTGTTCAACATACTCGCTTCCAGAATAGCAAGAATTCAGCTAGTGTTCAAGCTTTTCCTTTTTGGAGATGCTGTCCTTATAAGCTATTTTTCTACTTTCATCCTTTCACCCCGAGGGACCTCCAGAACAACCCCTAAACCCGTGTAGCACTGCACTAGCAGCTAGAAGCATATAACGGCCTACGACGCCATGACATAAAACAATGCAGAGACCTCGAAGAAACTTGTAAGATCCCCTTGAATATGCACTAGACATCTTGTGCAGGCCTATAGACTGGGCTTTGGAGTACCATACTATAATACTTTTTATTCTTAAAGGAACCATTATGAAAAACGAGTTTATACTTTTTTCTCCCTGGTTACTTAAAAGCCCAGTAGAACAGCCGTTTAGTGGGTTCGGCTCAACACCCTCACCCTGAAGCCTGGTCCCCAACCCCAAAACCCCGAACCCTAAAACCTAAACCTCAAAAAACCCTAAACTCCTAAATGCTAAACCCTACACCAGCAACCCCTGAACCCAAGGATACAGGATGGCCATGCTCCATGCAACATTTCGTACTATTTTTTGTTCGTGCCCCGGCCTGTGGAAGCATTTTTGGGGCAGGTTCAGGCTTTACAGTAGCAGTCCCAAAGTTGGAAACCCAATAGCCTCAATCCTTTTGAGTAGTGTATACGGAATCCCAGCACTAGTTGTCCTTAATCCGGTTTCCAACTTTTTGGGGTATAGTAAGCCTTTAAGCCCTAAACCCTAAACCTATGAAGCCCTAAACCCTAAACCCTAATTCCTACACCATGAAACCCTGAGGCTTTAGGGTTTAGAGACATGTGCAAGACTAAAGGTGCCAGACCACTTTTTTGGTATTCAACAGCATCAAGGCCACCATGATAGATTCGTCATCGCCATCAATCAACATAACACCTAAGAGGCGCAAGACCACGAAAAGCTTTAAACACCCTAAACCTTAAACCCCGAACTTATATAAGTGCACAACCCCTTGTTTGCTTGTCCCCCTGAACCCTAAACCCGATTCCTGGAAATGGATGTCCCTGGGGCCCCGGGGGGCCCTTGGCCGCCTTGGCGATCTGTGGGGAAGTACTTGGAGGGTCTTTAGGGGACTTAGTAAGTAGGTAGTAAGTAGACTTAGAAGTACCCTAAGAGGGACCCCTAATTGGGGTTATGGTACTTATATGTCCCTAAAATAACCAGTTACTAAGTCCCCCGACCCTCCAAGTAGAGTGATAAGTAGGGTAGTCTGCTATGCTGGGGCCCGTGATCCTCCAAGTAGAAGCTTCTACAGCAGGCCTTGAACAAGGTACGTAGCAGTAGTTTAAGGAGTCCCATATTTGTGGCGGAACGTGCCCCGGTCTCGACTCTGGTAAAACCCTAAACCCAAAACCCTAAACCTGTAGAGGTCAGTGTTTAGGGAATTGTCTTTGCGGCCTGGTGCTTTAATTTAATGCTTTGGGTTTAGGGCTTAGGGGTGGCTTCAGGTTGATTGTTCGACTTCTAGCAGCCGAATATAGAAGCCTGAAAAACATTGAGATGATCGCGCAGGGATCCTGATTTGGATATATACTTAAACTCGTCTACAATATCTGTCCCCCCCATTATTTAGGCTTCTCTCATGGTCTGATACATGTCGTGAGGTTTTCGGGGGTTCCAGCTTCACTTAGACCCCCAACTAGGGTTCATGGGTAGTGATAAGTGGGTTACATTTGGGGTATTTATAAGTATGAACCAAATTAGGGGACATATAGCCACACGTATAACTGCCCATGAACCTCCAAGTGCCCTTCACTCTACAGTAGAAGCCGAAAAGTTGGAAACCCCATAGCCTCAATCCTGAAGAGTAATGTATAGGGTACCCCAGCACTATTTGGCCTTCATCCGGTTTCCAACTCTATGGGGTTTACTGTAGGCCCTAGTTTGGTGAGAAGTATATGAGACCTTATTAGAGGGTACTTGGTCCCGGGAAGTCAGCCTACCGTGGGCATACCAGGTTCAGGGTCTAGAACCCTAAGGGTCCATGTGCGCAAATAGTTTATAGTTTAGGATTCAAGGACTTTAGGGTTCTGGGGTTTGGGGTTTAGGTTTCCCTAAGGGTCCATGTGCCCCAAATACACTTTAGCCCCACCGTACCTATTTAGGAACTACTTTCAGGCCAAAGTAGAAACTAATTGGGTACATTGACCCTCAGGGGACGACTCATGATGCGGACGCACAGCTCTGAGCTCCGAGCAGACTGAGCAACCCCCTATGCTGAAGATTAATGCTGCGACTGCTTTTTGTAAGAGCCGCCCACTTAAACATGCAACCCTAATCACCGAGCCAAGGATGGCTTCGCCAAGGTGATCGACGTGCCGCGAACAACCAAGTGGTTTGAGTATATGATTGCGCCTGGGCTCCTTTGGTGAAGGGCTGGGGTTATGCAGACAGACTCGAACACACACACACACAGAGAGATCCACGCGCCCACACACACACACACACACATACACACATGCCACCCGCAAGCCCCACAACCACCCGGCCAATATGTACCCTTGCAGAGGAGGAAGCGCTTCAGATTCAAGGTCCCTTCGGCTCTAAGAGTTTAGTCTTTGGAGCTTCTAGATCCCTTTAAAGGAACCCTTATAGTACCCTTATCTGAAGGAACCCTAATCCCTAAAACCCTAGGCCCAAACCTAAACCGTGGGGTGTTTGGGTTTTGTGACTGGGGCCTTGCGACTGAATTACGGGGTATTGAGCTCCCTAAACTCCTTCGAAGCTCATGCAACTCCGACAAAGCCCTGGATGAACAGACGTGTGCCAAGGATACCAAGTTTGCAGCCTGGCTTTCGAAAGGGGAATCCACTGCCATGGTGCCAGGTTCAAGCCCGGTATTGATTCGCGTTTGTGTCATCGTTGTCTCTAGTTATCTTTGGCTATTGCGCTTGATATTGTATGTGAGTCTTCGCATTATCCGCAGCAGCCTGCGGGGGAACATCCCGGCTACGACATGGTATGAGTGAGAATCACACTGTAGAGCTCTACCAGCCCCAACACTCCCGAAGCTATGTATATTGGATGCATTGCAGCAATACCATAGCAACACTGCAACAGGGAGTGGGCTTGCATCATCGTTGACATAATTAACCTTCTTCCCTGTCAGCGTCATCGTCACCGCCTATTGGCGTCACCAACACCTCAGTGACCATTACCACCATCAATCCTGCCGTCAAAATGTTCAGCATCATTTTCGCCATGATCGTCTTCGTCATCTCCACCTCTATGTCATCATACATGCATCCCTCTCTCACTTTCTCTCTCCACCATTTTCTGCATGTATATATATATATAATATGTATATTCATACATGCACACACACAACCGTTTTTAGATTGGAGGGAGTTCAGCAGTAGCTTTGCGCGAGTCAATGTAGAATAGTTTCGCAAATGTTTTGGGATGTTTCCGTGACACGCTTCGGCATCGCGAGCGTCTTTACACAATTCACGGCAAACTTGTTCATGGATAACATGCCACCATGCTGCAGGCGGACCTTCCGGTCCTCTTCCCCCCCCCCCGCCTACCAACCACCTGGCGAAACCCATCATCATCCTCATCATCGCGTTGGTATTGGACTACGACATCACGAAAGTACTGTAAATACCGAGTAACATGGATGTGCTTGTAAGCTGTACTTCATCATGCCCCTCCTCCCCACCCACCCCCCCGCGCCCCTCCCACCCCGCAAGCAGCAACAGTGCAATGGTATTGGACTGCGACATGACGAAAGTACTGTAAATATCGGGTACAGCGTTTAGGAGAGCTGGCTGGTAGCGGGCGGGCGCCTACTACTGCTACTACTACTACTACTACCACTACCACTACTGCTACCACTACTACTACTACCACCACTACTACCACCACTACTACTACCACTACTACTACGACGACTACGACTACGACTACACCCCAGGTCGACACTCACTCCCTCCCTCCCACGCTCGTTCGCTCGCGCCCTTACTCACTCATTTTGTTTCGCCGAGCACTAAGGTACCAGAGCTGGAGGTCTACCGCAGCAGTATTTACACCTTCTGTGCGGCCGGGTCTTTTCGCGATGTCGAGAAAGTGTATCAGCCTTTTGTCGGCACGAATCCGGTGCGCAGGATTGCTTCCCCCAAACCAAAAGCCGTGCAAACTCTCCACACCATAGCCCTTGAACTTGTTACAGGTGCGGTTTACACGTGCTTGTGGCTATTGTTACCTTCTGTACAACCTTGACCTTAGTTACTGAGTCCCAGGATCCTTGAGGATTCTAAGGCATTGGGCTTTAGGGCTTTATGTAGGGCCCCAAAAAGGCACATAAGCAAAAAGTTGGATAGGGATATCACATATAAATCCCCTTATAAAAGAAGCCCAATAAGGTAGGGATATCCCCATAAAATGCTTATGCTTATGTGCTTCTGGGGTCCCTTATTATGGGGTTCTAGCGATAGGGCTTCGGTCCAGGGCTCAGCACCCCTCAACCCTAAACCCTGAATTCTAGATTTGGGTTGAGGGTGCTGGTGCTTAGGGCTTTTGCGACTTCAGCCCTTGGACCCATGTTTATCGTGCAGATGCACAGTTTCACAGAGCTGTGCGTTCATGGGGTGTTTAGTAGGGCTGATATATCGCTTCATAGGGCTTTTAGTTCGTTTGCATGGGGAGTATAGTCAACTGCTTTCGCAGAAACCCCGGCTCAACCCTGAAACATGCTGAGGTTTCGGGTTGGAGTTCAGGGTTTAGGGTTTTGGAATTAAGGTTTGGGGTTTAGGGCTTAGGGTGAAGCAACCAGCCGTCGTTGTTCCTGGTCTTGGCATTTGGGGGGGTTCGGGCAAACATGAGTGGCCAGCCCCAACATGCAAAGCAAGCCATGCCCCCCCCACAAAGCTCCGACCTCTATTGCAGAACGACCGTCTAGTCGTAGTCTGATTCCGGTCCAAGATCTGCAAGGCTCAGAGACCAAGTTAGGGTTTTAGGGTTTATGGAACGCCCTCGTGAGCGCAGCAAGTTGTGTCCCTGAAGCCGGTCTAAGGCACATGCAGCAGCACGGCTTCACAGCTGCATTCGGACCTAGGCCCTAAACTAGACAATACACCGTCAAACTTTAAAAGAAGGTCGAAATTAGATCTAGACACTTAAACTGCGATCTCTGATTTTCGATCTTTTATTAGGACCCAGTTTGCACAGCGTCGCTTTTTGTGGATCCGGGTCAAAACTGAAACCCCAAAACCTCGAGCTTGAACACCAAACCTTCCAAAGTAGCCCCCCATGCCTTCCCCGAAGTGCGTGGCTGAGTTTCCCTTGTCCTTGTGATCTTTGCCTGCCGGGGTTGTCTATTGAGTCTAATATTTATATCATGTTTGAGGCTATCCTAAACCCTGAAACCCTAAGTCATCTAAAGAGGGTTCAGGGCTGCAGCTGCTAGAGTTTACAGGCTTCGGGGTTTATGGAGCCGTGCGGATGAAGATGGTTTGAGTCGGTATCATAAGGGTGCCACAAGGGCTCAGAGAATGTTAACACGGAATCATTACTGTAAGGGTGCTACATGGGTTCACTTGGAGGTTCTTGGGACTTAGTAAGTAGATATTTTATGGACTTATAAGTACCTTAGCCCCAATTTGGATCCCTTGTCAGGTACTTATAAGTCTACTTATGACTTACTTACTAAGTCCCCCGACCCTCCAAGCAGGGGATGTTAATACACGGAATCACTATGGCGGCTGTCAGGTATTCGCATGGACAACCAGATGGCCAGCCAAATATTTGCTGCTTGCTGCCTGCCACGCGATTTCGGTTTTGAGTCTTTGGGGTTTCTGTGAGCAATGTGGGGTTTAAGGATATAAGGGTGACTATCGACTGATAACCAAATATGCGCTATAGATCTGAACCGTTGTCTGCAGATCTGACCTTGTCCATCCCGGCATTCCTGCTAAAGCGTGCTGTTTGAACCCTTCCGCAGCCGGTTCCACACGCTAACGATCGAGATCGAGTAGGCCTGGATAGAATGCCTTTGCCCTTGATCCACCTCGAAACCGTGAACTTCTTCAAAGGTTTTGACTGGTTTGTGACTAGTATCGGGCTAGGTTGCCACCTGTCGGACGAGCAACAGTTGGCGTTCTGGTGCAACACCTTGCACCTTGACGAGAAGTTGAAGAAGCTTCTGCAAATATAGGGGCCTTAAACAACTAGAATAGGGTTTGGGGGGCCATTATACTATAATAATATTAAGGAACCCCCAAATAGTGCTTACTATATAGAACCCTATTATAGATCCGTTATAGACCCCTCTAAGGGTCCCTTTAAAGGAACCCCCCAATAATAGTATAGGAAATTCTTAAGGCCCCTATATCAGATTGCTAGGTATAAAAGGCTCTTAGGCTGCTCAAAGATCGCTGAGAGTCCGGGACGGAGGCTTTAGGGCTTGTACCCAGAGACTCCGAAACCCTTAATTAAGGAATATACCTTACATCATATTGGGTTTCCTATTACAAATTTTGGTATATTCCTTAGTTAAGGGGTTTTGGAGTCTCTGGGTAGGGACTATGTTCAAATGCGCATAGCCTTCGCTCTACTATCGGAGCCTAAACAATTACCTGTACTATTTTGGGGGTTCCTTATCATAATTATAGCATGATCGGCCCCAAAACCCCTATTTTAATTATTTAAGGCCCCTATATTACCTGTACCGCAGAGTTGGGAACAACTTCACTCTGGAATTCCCCTGAACTGATCGACATATGCTGGTCACATTGTGCTTGTCTGTGTGTCATGTGGAAGGACCTTGAGGTCCAGCAACGCCAATCTGAATCATCACCACACACTCATCATCAATGCCACTAAAGTCCCACTCGGAATCAGCGCGATCGTCGACATAACACACTGCAACACTGAGAACCCAACGCCCATAACCTACAACCCTAAACCTTTAGCGTGCAACAGTGAGAAGACCGAGAAAAGGGCTGTGTCACGAAGAGTTTGGGCTATTTCGGCCTCTGTGTCGTGCATTTGGGCTTCAGTGTTCAGGCTTCAGGTTTGGGGGCTTTAAGGGGTCCATTAGGGCTTAACTGGGATCTGTAAGGGTTCTATAAAGGGGTTTAGGGTTTTAGGGGTTTAGGGCTTAAGGGGTTCTGTTGGGGAGTCGGCTTAAGTATGCACGCGGCTATGACTTAAGACGTTACTGGCAAACTACCTGATTTCAAAAGCGTTCTGGCCAGGTTTTTGCACCGCGAACGGAGCATTGGGCCTCGGGTAATGTAGAAGCCCCAAGAAATACCGTACAAATACCAAACGCCCTCTTAAGAAGGCCCCAAATATTATGGTAGAACCCTGAAGCCAACCCTATAAGCCCCTTTGCAACCCTATGTTAATTATTATACCCCTACATTTGGGTAGAGGGCTCAGGGTTGTGCGCCCAGGATTCTACCTCCCGTTCTGCCGTCAAGGGTTTCGGGATGATCCCAGAAGCCAAGCATTGTGACCCTGAGGCTATCCCTGAAGACTTAACCTAAAACTACCTTGACCTCAAATTTAAGCACTATATGAAGAAATCATAATCAGGAACATTAAAAGGTAGGTTATTTGGGGGTTAAGGCAAACCTTATAAGCCCCCCAATCTGTGAAGTTGCCATCCGACATCCGACGCTGAACCGAGCTTGTTGCAGTTGCAAGCATCTGAAGGCTCCCCCGGGGTTACGTGGTCGACTCCAACACTTTCAGCCTTATCGTGACCTGTCGGGCACTTCGAGGCTCAAGAGGGTTTCATAAGGCTTCATGTAGGAGCCTGATTAAGAGACTCTTACACTGGGCTTTGGAGTACCATACTTTAATACTTTTTTATTAAAGGAACCATTGTGAAATAAAGTTTATACTTTTTTCTCCCTGGTCACTTAAAAGCCCAGTAAAGAGCCCTCATAGAACCTGACAGAACTATTGAGGGAAGCCTTAAAAGAATCCTTGAATTGAAGCGTAGCCGTGGCTCCAATATTCATACAAGCGCTTCCATGAACCCTATGCAGACCACACCCGAAATCTCTCGGTTTTAGGGCTTAGCATTCAGCGTTTAGGACCTTTAGGATCTGTTTCTTGCACAGGACGAGGACCGACGCGAAACGAAGTGAAGTGAAGTGAAGCAGAAGTTTAGGATTTGGAGTAGGGTTTGAGCCCTAAACCCTAAACCGCAAACCCTAAACCCTAAACCCCAAACCCCAAGGCCTATGTAATTACCCTAAAGCCCTGACTGAGGTTATCACCCGTCCTTCAGTAGAAAAGGCCGGCCTTAAAACACAAAAAAGAGGCAGGTGACCACACTGCAAAGCTGTAATTCCTAAAACCCCAAGCCCTAGACCCAAAGTCCCCAAACCCTAACCACTGAACCCTAAAGCCCTACACCGAAAACCCTAAACCCTAAACCGTGACCCTAAGCCGCCAAGGTGACCACATTCTATCGTGGCAGCAGACCTTGCACAGTACGGCCTTCCGTTTTTCTGCCAGGTGCTGGGGCTGATGGCTTAGGGTCAAGGGTTTACGGGTTCGGGGCTTGAGCCCAACCCTAAACCCTAAACCTAAACCCTAAAGACTTGGAGGCCTTTCGCGGGTTTGGATCCAGTCCGGTCGGCGTAGGAGCAATCGGTTTAGGTCAAGGGTTGCCTTAATGCCAACAAATATGAGAACCAGGAATATAAAGAAGTCACAATAAGGAACCCTAAATGCCTAGCGTCTGAGACCTCAACTTACGCACCCGACCGCGGCGGCAAGCTTTAGACTACTTCAACTTCTTGAGTAGTCTCTAAAGGAACGAAATCAATGCCGAATCCTGCATACCTCGATCCGACATAGTGGGTGTTGGGGAAAAGGAACCATCGACAATGCAAGGGGTGGGAATTAGTTGCAGCGCGATGTGCAACGCAGATGCTTCCAAACAGAGCAGATGCCAACTGATGGTATTCTACTTTGAGCAGGCATACTGCAGGGTCAGGAGCAACACCTCAAGCTCGAATCCGAAAGCAGCATGGAGGTGGCATTGCGCCAAGCATTGGTGCATATCTGCAGCCTCCTGACCGCACATAAAGTCTCAGGATTTCGGGCGTAGGGCCATAGGGTGGAGGGTTTTGGACTTTAGGGTTGAGGGCTAGGGTCCAGGAACATATAAGGTAGGGCTTGGAAGCTAAAGGGCATCAGGGTTTCAGGACGCACAGCGGTTCGCGGTATCCATCTGCAGGACTTTTCAGACAGTGATCATCAATTTCGTCTGAAGAGTGATCTTTTGTGCGCAGTGTCTGAAGCAGTACTCAAAGGGGCGAGGCCTTGAAACCTAAATCCTGGACTCTGCATCCTAATTGGAACCCTTATAACCCAAAGTTCTTAACCCTAATCTCCACTCAGAGTCTCAGAATGCAATATCGGATTGGTAGTCTGTCTCCCATATGGGAGTTTCCGAAAATAGGGGATCCTAATACAGTACCCTAAATAGCAGGATCCTTATTACAAGGACCCCCAAATAAGGTGCCCTAATTTTTGGGAAACTCCACAAAGGAACCCCTCGTCCCCCCCCCCCCCCCTGACTGCTTGTTATAAGTAACCGTGTAAAATGTGAAGGGACTTGAAAGGGGCACGGAGGATGCTGCCCCACGGACTGCATAGGTGCCAGAAAGACCACGCTGGACCTGAGCCGCCAGCTTTGGGTCGTAGGGTTTAGGTTTTCTATGTCTTTATAAGGGCTTGGGATTAAAAGCTGAGGGCTTCAGGGTTTACGGCTTCCCCGACTTATCTTCCACTGTAGTCTTGTCCGTCGTTAGCCATGCTCATACCTAAAATCGTAAGGAAGTAAGTTAACCAACAACAAGGAACCAGAGAAGACAGTGGAGCGCCAAGGCAACCGCTCTACAACCTCTGATGACGGCCTGCAAAGCTCTTGTGAACGAAGCCCTTGCAAACTTGTAAAGTCGTTATATGCCGTTATCATTTATGAACTTTCAATGCAACTGTATAAAAAGCATCCTTATTGGGCCCTCAAAAAGCCTTGTGGAACCTTTGTAACCCGATACAAAAAATATCAAACCCTAATCGAAGCCTATAGAAGCCAGTTATGGGGCCCTTCCAACAAACAAACCTGACAGATACCTTGTATGTACATAAGATTTCGCTATGTTCTTGACAGAAACATAACGCCTCACCGAAATGGTCTACAACCCTCCGAGCACCCTGTATATCCGTCACCCATCCGCTTTAGAACCCTCTCTGAAGCCCTAATTAATCCAAAATCCCTAACCCCACCCCCCCCTCCTAACCCCTAAATTAGAGTGTGGGGTTCAGGGCTTGGGGGTTATGGTACATGGTGTACGGGTTATCGACTGAGCTTCAGTGCTAAGCGTGTATGGAGACTTGTGAGAAGACTAGCTCTTCCCCAAAGTGTTTCCTTTTTGTCTCTGAACCCGAGACTCAGGCTGCTGCAGTGTCTCGCGGAGACAGGGGATATGGATGGGTGCTTACAATGTTTGCGCCAGATGGTGCCTTGGTTGGGAGTTAGGGTATAGGTGCACTTGACATTTGGCACTGGTTATGGTTGTGCTGCGTTTAGGGTTTTGGTGTCCAGCTCTTCAACCCCCGAACCCACTAAGAGATCATACACGACCTCCAGTGGCTCTCGGTTCAATATTATTAAGCAGGGGGTTGCGCTGAGCAATAGGACTCTGTCCATATCGCTGCAGGATTTCGCGTATCAACAATAGCATGGGTGACAGTGCTGGTGGTGGTGGTGCTGCTGCTGCTGCTGGTCGTGGTGGGAGCAGCAGGAGTAGGAGTAGGAGTAGGAGTAGGAGTAGGAGTAGGGGTAGGGGTAGGGGTAGGAGTAGGGGTAGGGGTAGGAGTAGGAGTAGGAGTAGGAGTAGGAGTAGGAGTAGGAGTAGGAGTAGGAGTACGAGTAGGAGTAGGAGTAGGACTAGGAGTAGGAGTAGGAGTAGGAGTAGGAGAGTAGGAGAGTAGGAGTAGGAGTAGGAGTAGGAGTAGGAGTAGGAGTAGGAGTAGTAGCAGTAGCAGTAGCAGTAGCAGTAGCAGGAGCAGCAGGAGCAGGAGCAGGAGCAGGAGTAGTTGTAGCAGTAGTAGCAGCAGGAGTAGTAGTAGTAGTCGTCGTCGTGGTGGTAGTAGCAGTCGTAGCAGTAGTAGCAGTAGTAGTAGTAGTAGTAGTAGTGGTAGAAGTAGTAGTAGTAGTAGTAGTAATGAGCACTCCGGCTCAGCTGTGTCCCACTAGCGGGACGCTTTTTTTGCCTGACTAGCTTTGCGTAGATGCCATGGAATGCCGACCCCGTCACTCAGCCTTCAGGGGTATTCTGCTTCTACTCTTGTGTGCACTGTTGGCGACTTGGGTAAAACCAAGCCGCGGGATCT
>BGNK01005314.1:3841-20894 GCA_003297005.1 Symbiodinium sp. clade A Y106
GTTGTTTGCTCCGTCCGTCGTCGCTCGGCTAGTCGCGTCGATTATTCCTACGTACGCTATCGTCCCTTGGCGGTGTCCTGGGGATGGCGGTGGGCATTTTGGGATAGGCCTAGTGCACTTATTATGTCATGCACAATACGAGTTACTCTTTTTGTGTACACATTTGCAAGCACGGCGCTTTCCGCCGTCGAAACGGAGCCAAGGCGACATCACTCATATTTTATGCCCGGGGACATCTCACACATGAGGTCGTTGCCTTTCGTACGGCTGCCCAGTACAAGTCCGAAGCAAGGCCATTCTGTATGTTTGCTGTGCGAAGACACGGCAGATTGACCACGCTAAGCCGGAGACCGGAGGTACCGACACTGATATTGCAACTAGGTACTTCCGAGACATTCTCCGTTCTAAAGATAGCCGGAGGGCATTTCGCTGCAGCGTTGCCAAGCGACTAGCCTAGAAATCTGGGTGTATCAGCAGTGAAACTGCCGTCTTCGTTCGGTACAGATGAACATGATTTCGATACTAACTCCATATTGGGTTTCTCCTTCATGAAAGATGTGGAACCATCTCATTGGAGCAGGAAGAAGGGGTACAGCGGCAGGAATGTTATGGATATTCGTTCTCATGAGTTGATGTTCCATGTTCCGGCAGAGTGGTCTTTCCGATTTCTGAGTCATGGTCGGTTCTTGTCAACAGTTGCATTCTGGTATCCCGGGTTCTGTCAGCTGTGCGTAAGAAACAGTGTGACATTGATGGATGTGCTCAGAGCATGTGGAAGAAAGCAAACCCCGGGAAAGGTGCCAACTCAGAATTTGGCATTCTCGAGTATATCTGCGTGCTGCATTCCCTGAGCAGCTCTAGTGTGGCATTTTGCTGGTGAGTCAGCCTGGGGCTGCTGAAAGCTGAAATGGAGAGTTGACGCAAACACATCTGAGAGGTGGCTCATGTCGCGTAGGAACCCGTGCGAAAAGCAACAAGAGGTACCCTCTTCAGAACCTCAGAGACGAGAGCATAATTTGCACGCGCAGAAATCGAACGTGATCGGCTTCAGTTCTGCATGCAGTGTCTGATGTTCCAACCGAGTACCCCTGCAACGCAGCTGGCCGGCAGGGACGTTATGTCGATCAAGTTGCATGAGTTGTGCTGGCAAGGTCAAGGTTGGAACAACTGTGTTTGCCTTTCGTTCACCGGCCCAAGGCCGGTATGCCAGCATATTTTTTGCTCGATCGACCAAAGAAGCCACTTTCGTGTCATCTCTGTTGCAAAAGTTTCGGGAAGGCAAAGCCGACCTGGACCAATTTGCTGAAACCTACTGTCAGCAACACGGTATCAACATCGATGCCACAACATCTGAATCTGCGCAGAAATCTCCAAGATGAAGTATTTCTGCGATTAACTGTTCGAGCTGTGCAAACCATTGCAACACCAAGAACTTGTTGCTGCTCAAGACAGAATTCGTGAGCTCGAAAAGCAGCTGGTACAAGCCAGAAGGATCCATCGGGTCCTTCGCCATCTTCTGGAAGTGTGAAGCATGGCCTCGGAAGTGCCAGCACACCCCCCAACAAGCGAGTTCGCTTGCCTGTGAACACTAGTGAAAACACCTCCATCGGGAACACAGGCGAAGCCTGAGGCCGCTGAGCAAACATTGCTTTGCAAAGCTTTCGATCCTCATTTCGAAGCTACCAAGGTTCTGGACGATTATAATCCAGTAACTGCTGTTCCGCAGCCCACCTCGAAGTGGATTGAAAACTCTGACTCTCAGTGCCCCGCTCAAAAGCTAGCTGACACAAAGCTGCAAAGCGGCCAAAGTTACTTTGAAGAATCTGTTTGAGGAAGAGCTGCTGCCACAGAGAGCGGCTGATTTTGGATTTCCTGTTCGTCTCCTTTCCCCGAGCGACGGATGCGGAACTCTTGAAGATTGTGCTCGATGCATGTGCCGTCGCTTCTTGATTAGAGGATTTACCTGCTGATCACCCTTTAGATGATCAGGTCCGGGAAATCTCCAGACAATCCGTTTAGCTGCATAATTCTGTTTGCAGGCTGCCATTTTCGAGCCAGGGTTCATGCAATGGCGAGGCAGCTTTTGCATTCTTGCTGTTTTTTCTGTTTCGTCAAACCGGCACTGGCAAGCTGGCTCGTTGGCGCCACCGATTTGATTTCAAGAACATCGGGGTGGAAAGCCACCTCCAGGGCAAAAGTTTCGTCCTTCTTTCGAGCACCTGTCGCCACACATATGTTGTCACAAGTACAGAATTGAACCTTTTCTGTATGTGGGATCTACAACAGTATCTGTACATAGGCGACAAGATTCCAGGCTGAGAAGACTTCGGCAACTCATTGGAACCAGTTCATGCTGAGCTGATGCTGCATTGGCAGGTGGCCGATCAAAGTTTTTGCTCACTTGTTGCTCTTCCCATCGCAGCGATGGGCTCGTGCCGACAAATTCGAACGTTGGAACTTTCACTGATTCAAAAATGGAATCCTGCGTTGAGTTATCCTTTCATTTTGAAAAAGCAGATGTCCAAAGTAGGCCCAGATTACACTCAGGCTGTTCGAAGAATTGCCTCGTCGTACAGATCCCTGGTAATCGATTGCACCGGAAACTTCGTGCCAACTCCTCAAAACAAGAAGCGCACTTTACAGAGAAAACTCAGATCCAGTGCTTACTCGTTACCACTCATCTATGCTCTGTACAGGCTGTCATCCAGAGCATTCTTGCCGGTATTTTCACCTTCAAAGGAGGCCAAAAACCTCCGACGGCAAGGCCCTCACAGCTTCCGCTTTTGTCTCACAGCGATTTCCGGAGCACCACCAAGCAGTGGCTAACTAGTCAAACCACACCAGCCAGGAGATTTTCTGATTCCGTTTCACCTTCCTCCGTGCAATGTCGTATCCGCTGCTCATGCTTCTTTGGGCGCTTTGTTGGTGTACCATCACAAGATGATGGCCACCTTTTCTTGGGACACGGAGCCCAAATACCTTTGTCAAGACTGTTGTCGAAAACATCCCGGTGTGCAGGTGATCCTACATCCACAAGATGACAGCTGGCACGTAGCATCACCCTGGATTGTGTCACTGTTTCCCACCGGTTGAAGTTCTTTCTGGGAACCAGTGCTAAGACACACGTGCACCCTTCGTTTCTGAAGTATGTCAACAGCACGTGACCGGAAATGGAAAGATGGGCACAACGCCATTTCATTCAGAACGTCACATATGGTGAATGGCGCAAATGTGTCAAAGCCCAGTGCCCTCTTCACACGCAGAACTGTCAAGAGCGGCTTTCTTACGATGACATCAAGTTCGTGAAACACGTCATCAGCGGCTTTGTGTTTCAGGGGCGTGATCATGCCCCAGATCACCTCCATGTCTTTTGCCCGCCGTTTTATTGGCTGGTGATGAGGAAGTGTATGCTCCTTCACTTTTGAAGCCGCATCAAGCACGTGCTTTTCTGACTCGACTGACTGAGTCCAGTGGCTCAAACCATACAGATGGGAATCAACAACTCGGCCAAGATGCCGTGTTCGTACTTGCTACTCAAGAAGAAGAAAGACTTCTTGAAAGCCAGGCCCATAATTTCTTACCAATCGTTTACTTTTGCGCGTCTTTTTCAAGGGGCCAGCAATGTGCTGAGCATCTTGCTGCCCGTAGTGTCTCCCGACAGCTGCGGCCATCAATTCTTGCCACAGATTTCCGCGGATTGCATATTGCAAACCGCCAGCGAGGACATTGATTGGACTCGTGGAGTTCAACCAAGATCTCGTTGGTTTTTTCCACTAGTCTGCCAACAGAGACGATCTGATCAACAAGTATGGTGAAAAGCCAACGAATTCTTTCGAGAACGTCAAGTTCTCTGCGCAGCTCAGTGCCCCAGAGCCGAAGCTGGAAGCTTTTCAAGGCAGCTACAAGCGCCACAAAGGAAGGACAGGCGTTAGTTTTCTCAAAGACCTGTCTCAGATATGCTCCCTTTCTTTGCAGACCGCCTTTTCGTACAGATGGGACGGGTCTTCAAGCAACAAAGAGGATCGGCCATCCGACATCAGATCTCGCCATCCTTGGCCAACGTTGCTGTATCTTTCAAGGAACAATGGTTTGAACGGCATCAAGATGGCCTTCAACTACTTCAGGACGAAGTCTACATGTTCGCTACTTTGACAATCGTCTGCTGTTATGCTCTAGCGGTGGAACATCCAGTCGATGGTTTTTTTCAAGAATTCCTCGCTCCATTCAGTAAACACCCAGTGGAGCTGGAAGATGTTCTAGATGGGGAGTTTCTGGGAACGACTTTGAATCCCGTCACTCGCACTTTGGACTACCGTCAGTCTACGACCAGACATCAATTTCGGCCATTCTGCACTGCCGGCACCGAAGCTCACAAGCTTTCCGCCGCTTTTGCTCGGATACGGTTGGCTAGTCGCAATAGTTTTCCGTTTGAGCAGGCTGAAGCTGATGTACAGACTCTGATTCGATCGTACTCCTTTTACAGGTACGATGAATCGACGCTTCAACCAGCTGCCAGTACTTCTCTCCGACATTGGCAGCAACGATGACAAAACATCTGACATACCATGCCTCTTTTTCTGCGCACCAGTCCATATACGTTTTACCTTGTTCTGTCTGCAGCATCTTGGTTCCAGATTCTGGTGCTCCTCCGGGAATGCCTCCTTCTGCACAATTCACGGTGCAGGGACTACCAGCGCGTGAGCATCGAGCCATTAGTGCTCGTTCCGAGGCACCGACGTCGTCGCCATAGACGACATCATCATCGTTCTCGCAGTCGTCATCGACGCCCTGAACATGATATTCAAGAACCAACAGTTCCTGAACAAGAAGTTCGAGTGGAGCATCCGAGGGCGAAGCCAACAACCCCACCTTCAACATCCCCCCCCCCCTCGTTCGGCGACTCCGGTTTTTACTCCGGAAAGAGCCCAATCGGCGCCAATTCCGAGAGCCAGGTTGAGCGAAGTGCGAAGCTCCCGAGCGCTCACCACCGGGATCTGAAGTCCCTCCCGGTACTTGGTTTGCGGTTTGCCATCAGAGCAGCGCCGCCTGGAAACTGGGTGCCTACTCCATGGAACCCTGAGCCAGCTGGGCCTCGTATCCTACCTCCGGGTTTCTTTCAGGCCAAGCTCAAGTTTGGACAAAGCATCACACCTGGCTCTGCTTTTCGACAACAAATATCGGGGACGGCCGATCCCAAAAAGGAAGCTGCACCGAAGCAAGCGGTGCCAAAAAGTGAAGAATCCAAAACTGGGAGTCCCGCCGCTTTTCTTCCTCAAAAGACCGGAAAGCTCAAAAACCGAGCCTCCCAAACCTGTCAACAAAGAAGCCTGCTGAACCCAAGGAGGGGCCAAAGGCCAAGCCTTCGGATAAATCAGCACCTTCTTCTGTTTTTTCGATCCAAAGCAGGAGATGACAGCGGACGAGCTCCTGGACGACGAGCCCCGAAATGCTCAATTCGGCCAATCATCGGCTGATAAAAGCAAATCTGACTCGGAGCAGCCTTTTGTTGATGCTTTTAATGCATAATGCAACCATGGAAGAGCTGCAGCAGCAAAGTGGGATGGCTGAGAGCACTGAAACTTTTGAATCTCAGCAGCCTCTCACTCCGTTGCTTGCCTGTATATGTTCTTTTCGTGCTGCACTACCGGCAAAATCCTTTTCCGATTCCTGGCTGATTTTTCAGCACACGGGCATGCGAGAGATTCGCGACCGAAAACGTGCGGTTCTGAGCTATGCCAGACCTTGGGTTCAATCCCAAATTCGGAAGTTAATGCTGTGTGTAGAGCTTTTTTCTCTCTTTCAAGAGGCAACCATTCCAAAGGCTATGAACTCCGGAATTTTCTGACATTTGCCAAAGCTTTAATTGCTGGCAAAGTTTTTGTTGCCAATCACTTCAAGCCAAAGGCTGGAAGTCTGGATGTTCCCGGCTGCAACAGTAAACCGGATTTCTTCGAAGTACAAAGTTTGATGTCCTGCAAGTGCAATTGGCAATTGGCAACAAGGCCAAACCAAGAAACCTGGCATGTCGAGGGCTACAGGAGCTGTTAGCGGAGTGCGAGTGTGCGGTTACTCCGTCAGAGAGTGTTCATGTGTCTGTGTGTGTGTGTTTGTTTGTGTGTGTGCGTGCATGGGTGTGTGTGTGTGCTTTCGACAGTGCAGGGGCGTGTGGCACTCATGTCCGACGAAGTGTGGACATGAGTGGGAAGCGAGAACTGATCACTTTCGTGTAGCGCAGAAAGTCGCTCGCATAGACCGTTGGCATTCGCTGGCATGCGGTGCAATTGAACTCATGTTGGCATCGCACCCTGCGTGCGCCCGTGCGTGTTCATGTTGGCATCGTTTTTGTCCCCTTGCGCCGTTGCATATCTTTCAAGGACTTGCAGCTGGATCTTCTTGGCCTTTGGGCAAACGTGCGCCTTGATGTGCGTGATCTCTCCATACCATGCAGCAAGTCGTACCCTGACTCCGTCCTGAGGTTAATGCGAGAGGGAACAGCAACGTTGCCGGCATCATGGCATCCAGCATCATGTGCTGCGGAAGGATTCAGGTGGATTGTGCCACAAAGGCACACATCCATCCTGGGCTTCTTTCCGGCATCCTGTATCTACAGGCCGGAACTGATCAAGGCAGGCCCAGACTTTGCACGCAGTTTCGGCGCATATTTAAGCGGGCTTGAGAGGTGCGACTTTGTGCTTCACAGATCCGCGGAGTGCAGCTGCAGGAGAGGAGGTCCAGAAGTTGGGAAGGGAGCTGAATCGCAGCTTGACATCACGGCGGATTGCTCCAGAAAGTTCAATTTGCGCTCGGCCCTGGTAGGGTCCGCTGGATGGCGTTTCTAGCACAAACGATTGTCACCATCTCAGCTGAATTTGGAATGTCTGGTTGGCTGCACGTTTTTTTCCGATCTCGGGTGTAAATGGTGCCAAGTGAAATTTGGTTGGTTGTGCCCAAGCACTCACGCAATTTCGTTGTGTTTCCGAAATACAAACATCACATGCCTGTAGTATGCCAGCGTTGACCCCCAAACAGCGAAAGACAATGCACCGTGTGCACACCGATGATACCAGGACGATTAGGACGACCACGAGGACCACCAATGACCACGGGACCATGAAGTTGGAGGTAGGACGGAAGGCAGCACCCTGAAAAACGTTTTCCCCATGTAGTGGCGGTCCCACCAAACACCTCGAGGAGCCTCAATGTGTGGTCCTGCTAGGGTTTGAGGGACTTCGAGTTTTTCGTGAGAAGCGCCGGCAGAATGGTAATCAATGAGCACGAGAGATTGAATAGTCAGTGCCCAGGACTTTTGGGCATTTCGAGAGTTTCGAAGGCAACAGTGAGACTAGCATACTGTATTGGAGTCAGAGATTGTAAATAATGGGAGATGGCATAACAGCCGGAGCCACGGCGACGCTGACCCCTCTTTGTAAAAGTAAGAACCCTGTAGTGTTACATGCTACCAATTTTAAACAAAACATGCCACTTTGCTTGGAGCAACAGCGCAGTGCTTTCATCGACTGTCTAAGACCACATGCCTTTGAATTTTGCTTCATTGACCTCAATTTTGTTGCAACTCCATGTGGTCAGGCAATACTTTGGAAGCTTCTACTGGCCTTGTCGGACTCCAGGAGTGACGCGCTGCAAAGCTGTTTGTAGCCTGCCCTGGACATCAGATGAGCTCATGCAGGGATTGCGTGCCGGAGAACTTCTGGTTTTTCCTTCCTGGCGAGCGGCCTAGCGATTGTGCTTTTGTTTTTGGGTTCCTTGGCGAAGGTCCATGCAAGCCATGATCAGCGGCCAAGAGCTGATCCAATATGCAGAAGCTGGCAGTAGGACGGTGGTGCAAGGGTCGTGAGTACTGAAAGCATGGAGCAGAGGTGACTAGGACCAGTGGAACAATATCTAGACATTACGAAAGTAGGGTATGGTTCCGTTCACTGTCTCCACCATTAGTTGTAAAGGATAAATGAACTAATGAAACGAAAGAAGGCACAAGGCAAATTTAAAAGGTGAAAATGAACAGCTGTTCGCTCATTCAATTAGAGCACACCTCACGCTTCTCGGCTAAACTTGCGCTGTCAGGGTTTGCATTCCGAATAAGACGTGCTTGAGCTAGAGTGGCATTACGCCCCGTGCCGGAAGCCTGAAGAGTGTGGGCTTCAAGGATTCTGTTGATATTTTGTTGCGAGCAATTGCAAACAAGCAGCAGTCCAGCAGAACTGACAAGAGCAAGGGAACAGCGCATGGCCAACAGTCTCTAAAGACCTACAAGCATAGGCTACAAGCAAAGCGACAGCCAATTAGGTGATTACTCCCTCATTGGTATTTGCATTTGTGTCCATGTGCATGTAAGGATTGACCTTGGTCGAGTGCGAGTGCCAGAAACGGCTTGATACCACTGATGTTACTGTTGTGCACCGACATGCACTGCACTTCGGAATCCTCAGATATGTAAACACCATGAACAGAAAGCGTGCCTGCAATAACGCAGCCGAGCATATTGTTTGATAGTGGTGGCATCATCACCCTTCGTTCCAGCGGCACTTTACAAACTGTCTTGCTGAGCAGGTTGCAGCACCATGTGCCACCGCATGTGGGCACAGAGCCCCGCATCAGGCGCAACGGTGTCTTAAGAGCACCCGCACACAAGCAGCCCGTCAGCCCGTCTCCTGTGCCTAGAGCAGCTGTTGCATTCCCAACTTCTGCCAGTCTTTCCTTCAACCTCCAAGCGCGCATTGTCGGCGAGAAGAGCGATCTACAGTTTCGGAGCAGCGAGGGAGACTTGCTGTCGCCTCAACTGTAGGAAACGGTTTGTACATACCTACACACGCAGTCACACGCATGGACATTCTCAGAGTGCTTTCAAGCCTTCCCCAAGGCCTCCGAGGATTGCAGGTTTGGATTTCATGCGAATGGTGTGCCGAATCAGGGATGCAGTGCGTTTGCAGCGCCGCCTCCCCCGGAATTCACGAAAGTCAGTGGCAGGTACATCTTTTCCCAAACAATCTCTCGCAGCACGTCGAGGCCAGCAAGTGAAGCTCGTTAGGCTTCATAGCAACGAAGACTTGAACAGGAGCAGAGTTGCTCCAATTTGCCTGCCAGACAGGCTCACACCGAAGGCCTCATTTGAGCGAACTACAACGTCGCAACACTCGAGTTAGGTGAACTTGTTAGCACTGATGTTTCAGGACCACGTCGTGAACGACCACCAGCCGAAGTGGCAAGCCAGTTAATCATGCCACGTCCCGTTGCTTGCTAGTCTCTGGTCGGGTGTTTCAAGCTCTTCGTGGAGGCATCCTGGATGAGATCTTCCAGACTCGCAGCTCGATGGATTTGTGCTAGGCGTGCAGCAGCACCGACGAGCAGGTGAAGTTTGCATGCGTTGCTTGCTGGCAGTGCTCCCGGAACGCAGTCTTTCGTGGAGCTTCATAGCTTTACGTCAGTCTCTCTTCTTGCTTCCTCCTTGGCAGGCCTCCGCTTGCTGACGCTCACGGCTCTGTCTCCCTTCTGACTCTTCCATCAGGCTTTGTGCTCTTTACTTAGCTTCCTCAGAACTTCAGCACTGTCAAATTCGCAGATGCATGCTTATGTCATGCAGCAGTGCCATGCATGACTCGCGTTGTGGATCGCAAGGCAGGCTGCTCGAACTCGTCGGTTGGTCCTGTCTCCCACAACGGCAGTAACTGGGATTCACGTGCCTTGCTTAAAGCGCAAGCCGGCATTATTTGGCAAGCCAGAGTGCCAACCAGGTGCTGCAAGGTCGCCTCGTCTTGTGGCTGTTCGATCCGAGGCCATCCAGCACGGGGACGGGACTTGAACTCACTGGCAGGTCATAGTCCCGATGCAGAGTCAAGCTGGTCATAAAAGCCAGTCATGACATCGTCGGCGCCAGTCACCAGTCCCAGGCACCCTGGTCACCGAATCACCGTGTCGTCGTTTTAGGTTTTTTCTGTGCGGTATTCAGCATCTCCGTCCCAGCTACACCTGTCACCAGACGTCACGTCCAGGTTGCCGGTTGAAGTTGTGGCAGCTTGGTGCCCAGCACTCGTTTAGATGGTTTGAGATGGTTGCCGACTGCAGCTGGCACCAAAAAGACCATACTGTAAGGCTTCCGATCCTGTGGCTCGCCGGCTATTCGGTCAGAAGGTGCTACGTGATGCCGCGTGCCGATGATTCGCTCATTGTTGATGTTCCTGCAAATGACAGAGGTGGCGCTTGATATGCGCGAGGGTTCTGTGGTGACATGCCTGCACTCGTGTCATGTCATTGACAAAAGCTGTGAGCATATGCTTCAGGCCGCCTTTCCGGCTGTCGTGTTCTCATCTGTGGAGGCTTCATGGTGTGATAGCAAAGTCGCTCTGCCAAATCAAAGTCCACTTGAATCCTCGCAGGCTGAGGAGGCCTCCATTGCCTTGTCGTTTGTCTTGGAGTGATCCACAGCAAAGCCGCTTTGCTGAACCGGATCTCAAATACGTTCCCCGGCATGCAACGAGTGCTCTGTCCGTAGCAAGGCAGTGCAACCGCAAAGCTGACTATGGGCCTCTGCCTCAATGAGGCCATCTACCGATGCCGAGTACGTAACTGGTTTCGACGCCGTCCTGTTGGAGCTGATCTAATGGGATTCGAGAAGTTGCTGTGCATGCTGCGACAGTTTCAGGCTAACATAGGCTAACTGTACTTGCTGTACCGCGCCATGTCTCAAAAGTTGCGACAACTGCACCCAGAGGGCAACACCAGGTTTGTTGCGCCAGTGGTTCCTCTGCGGGTGAGGTCGCCACGGTGTCTCTCGCTCTGCTAGGGGCGAACGATCTGAGGACTGCTGGTGATGCAAAAAAGTTTTCTTACCAGTCATGCCACACCGAATGTGCTAGTCAACCATAGGCATTAGTTAGAAAAGGGCATGTCAGAACTCGTCCCGGGAAGTCCGCAAGAGTCGCAGGGTCAAAGTTTCGAAGCCTCGCTTGATCTTCCGCGCAAACGGATTTGTTTGTTGTGACACAGAACTAATGTGCAGAGTGCAGAGCTGATGTTGCAAAGCCGGAAGTTTGCAAGTTTGAACACCTACATGCCCCGTGGAGGCCCGGCAGACTTCAAGCAAAACATGCAGCCGCCTGTCCATTGCCTCCACCAGAGCTCTGCCTGTACGAAATCTGCCTAATGGCAGCATGAGTATCACCAGCATTACACGCAAAGTGCCCCACCGACAAAGACGCGGCACATCCAGTGCCGCTCAGCAATCAGCAGAACAGCCACGTAGCGATGGATGACTTAAGCTCTACATCGCGCCGGTTTCAGGAATGATGTCCAGCCAAACTGACGTAGTAGTCATACGGCCTGTGTCAGAGGCAGACATCCTCAGAGTACAGGCTATTGAGTCGGAAGCATTTACCGACCAGGAACGTGTAGTGGCGGAACGCATTGCAGATTCCAGACGAAGGTCTGGTGGTCCTTGGTTCGTTCCAACATTTGTGGACATGGCTGTCTTGAGCACATCCACCAATGACATGATCACTGGATACGTTGCCTGGAGTTATGAGCCTTTCGCTGCGTGTGAAAAATGTATCCATGTCATGAACCTCGCTGTTGCTGCAGAATTTCGCAGACTTGGCTTTGCAACTCGGCTGCTTCGCCATGTCCGTGAGCTAAGTTGGCAGAAGTTCCCGCGAGCTATTTGCATGAGATTGATTGTCAGATCTGACAATTCCGCAGCACAGGGGTTGTATCAGCAGTTCGGGTTTCAGCAGACTGATGTCCATCCCAAGTACTACAACGAGGTTGATGGGATTGAGTTGCAGCTGCATCTTGATGGACCAGCACCGTTTTCCACGCAGCATCCAACTCGAACTCAGCCTTCCGCGCGGAGGAACAAGCGTGTGAGACGAGGAAGGCGGAAAACAGATTCCAGATCCGACTTGGCTGCCGAGGTCTCACACATGAGCGCCTAATGCCCACTCGTCACTAGCAGCCCACTAGCACTCTGAGGCCCTGCGCTGGCTGCGATCGTTGTTTCCTGCTTTGACTCTCCAGGATTTCCGACGCACCTGAACCAACAAGTGACTTTGCAAGCCGGCTTCATCCCTATCAGACGCCGTCGCTCAGACTGATCGCCAACCGTCCTGCTGCCAACGAATGGCATTCGCAGCAAGACAAGAGCAGGAACCAGCAGAACAGCAGATCGTTCGATCAACCCAGTGACGCTCCTGTGAGCTGCGGCCGAGCTGTGAGAAACACGACGTTGTTCGCTTGTCTGTGCTGTGGAGACCAAGACCTCCATCTCCTCGCTCGGACAAAGCAGAATGCACGGTGTGCATTTCGGCCTTGCTGGGATTGGCATATGGCGGATAATGCTGTGTAGTAGCTTTTAGGATCACGGAACCGAAACTTGCACACTGGCACATGTTTAGTGTCTTTGTCCAGTCATGGCCATGCAATGACCTACGTCGCGTTTTGCTCTCGGCAGTTGCAAAGTTTTGTTGTGGATAACCTGTTGCCTATGAACGTAGATGTCATCAGTTTTTCTACGATCAAAGCCTAACTGGGAGGAAACAAGAAGGAAGGGACAACAAGAAGCAAGAAGGCAGATCGTCAGGAAGCTAGAATAGCTAGAATCTAGAAGGATGAGAAGTCTTGGGTGGGAGGCCTTTGTTTTGGAAAGGTGTTCCAGCTCCACCCTCTTAAGTCTCATACTTGTTGTAAGTTGTGTGCGCGCGAATTACTCAGTCTACAGTAGTAAAGTATAGTAAAGTGGTAAGAAGGTTGGTGACCTGCCTTTGCGCAGAGCGGAAGTCCAGCTCAGCATCCTTAGCAAGGGTGATCGGCAGTTAAATAACCATGCGCCCACACATGCTGATGCACTTTTGGTTTGGGTGTGAGGCACGTGCACAAAGGGTTTACATGAACATACAACGCCATGAGGCTCTACCCTTGATTGCAGTCCCAATTTGCAAAAGTCTTCGAGAACGCCATCACTTCCTGACAATTCTGGAGCTGTTGCCGCGGCTGTGAATACAAGCGATTGATTGCACATGAGTTTCTTGGATTCTTGCATAGCTTCCCGGTGGATTGCGCGACTCTTGGGTGATGGTCTTCATTCGAGCTATTTCGTGCTCACTGCAGTTTTTCCAAGTTTGCGCTCCTAAACCTAAGCCCTAACGTTGGCAACTCGAGCCCTGGGGATCATAGTCATAGACGAAGGCTTCCGCATGAGGCTCAGTTTTGCTTTTGGGTGGGATTCCGGGTCTGAGGAGTCCACGATAGTAGTTCATACACATAAGCGGAAGTAAGTGGGAAAGTGTCAGTGTCAGTGTGTGTGTGTGTGTGTTTATGTCCGTGTGTGGGTCTGTGGTGACCACTGAGCCGATTGGGCTGAGAAATGCAGTTTGGCTGGTGAACATGTGTTTGTTCGACTTGGCTGTGCTCAATCTACCGTGGTTTGACTATGGGTGCGTTCTGTGCCTTTGAGTATTGCCGGTTGCGCACTGCGAAACACCCACTTATTGTCATACTCTGGTCAGATTTCATTAGCCACAGCTAGCCGTAGAACGATTTCCAATGGAGTGCTGCCCCAGTGGACTGCTCGGCTGGTGCGGCCATGCTCCGATCTCAGACCTCGGAGAGCTTGCGTCGGTCGCTGGGATGTGAGGGCGTTAAGAGCTCCCTTCCTTCCGCATCGGCACAGGAGCCCCAGGCCCGGCTGGTGCCGCGCTTCCAGGAGCTGAGAGACGTGCGGATCGGTTGAGCGTTCGAGTCGGAGTTCGAAGGAGAGCTCGCCAGCACACCCAGACCCAGCAGACCCAGCAGCCCTCAACGAATTCCAAGCACGGGCTCTTGCCGACATGCGACGGCAAGTTCAGAATCTTGTTAGCCTTTAAGGCTCCCTCAGATTCTGCTGCAGACTCAAATGCAAGTTGGCAGCCATTTCCATGAGCGTGCGGAACTGAGGCCTTCTGCATCGTCCACAGAAGACAAAGAGCTTCTGCGGTTTCTGGTTGCAAGGAAATGGCAAGTGGATGCAGCCGTGGACCAGTTTCAGGCGGCTGTGAGCACAAAAACTGGCTGACACGGGGAAGATTCGGAGCAGAGCGTCTGGCGAGGCCATGCTTAAATGGCGAAAAGATCATCATGTAGATCGGGTTCGTGGCAATGCTTTGGGGCCTTTCGGGCCACAGGCGGCTTCGGAAGCTGCACAGGTTCCGCTGAATCGCGCCGCGCCGCGCCTTGGAGACCTGTTCGAATCTCTTGGCGCTGCAGGACGGTCGGCTTGGCCGGCAAGGTGTGGAGATGTTTCCGCAGCTCAGGTCCGAAATTTCAAAACATCGAAGTGCGAAACTCCGAAAGTGTCAGGCTGGTGGAGCCAACGCTGAAGGAAGGCGCTCTCCTCTTTCACGGCCAGACCCTAGCCTTTGGCTTCGACAAGAAGGGCCAGCCCGTCCAAATCCAGAACGGGGGACTCGCAGGATGGCGCTTCGCAGGAATGCTCAAGCTCGCCGCTGGCCGCAAAGCCTTAAGTCATCTTAAGTCACTTAGTCACGAAGCGGTGGGCTAAGCATACTCTAAGCATGCGCTGCGCAGTCTCGGCCTTCGGCCTTCGCTGCTTGCAACAAAGCTGAGATTGGCGGAAGCGAGAAGGTCTTGGCCAGCTTGGTCCGCATGCACGAGTTACAGGCGGATACCTTAAGGCCCAGTGGCACCATGCACCGCAGTGTCTGTGCCAGAGGCAGCCCGCATGGAAGAGGCATCCAGAAGGCATGGGCGCCCAATCACAAAGCAGGCCGAAGCCTCAGACAGACTAGGCATCCTGCGAGGCAGTGTGTGTGTGTGTACAAGCTGCGAGAGCTTGGGCACTGTAGCAAGGTCGTGATTACGAATGCTGATGGAATGCCGCTTCGTCCACACCCACTGGCCGTGACTGCTTTCAAGGATTTTCTTGTCGTAAGCTCTCGTCCCGTGGCCATCTTAGAAGTGAGAGACGCTTTTTTCGCAGCCCTACCCGGACCCGGGCCGCAGGATGCTACATTGCCCAAATCTGAGGCTACTATCCGGAATCCTTGGCAGTTCTCTTTGTAGTCAATGCTCCTCCAGTCTTCGTTGCGCTGCTCAGCACAAGTTTCGTGAGCGCCTTCACACTCCTTCCTTGGTTCTTGGCCTGGCAGTGCTTGGCACAGGCTCTACCGACTGATCAAGACCTGGCTGGACCCCGTGACGGCATCGAAGATCCAGGTTCTTGGAAGAAACTTTCAAGCAGTGCTGCTTGAGCACATTGATGCCACTTGGCACTTGGTTCATCTAGAGCAACCGTGACCATGTGCAGCTCCGCGGGTCACACAGGAAGTGAATTGTTCAGGCAGACCAGCTTCCTCGCGATTATGGTGGCACCGTGGACTTCGACATTCTGGGCAACACCTGGAGCGAAGAGGCAGTTACAGGGCCAGGTTTTGTTATTTTGACGTGTGGCCCTTCGCCGGCCCACTCTTGCCCCTCCCTGTGTGGTTCCGCTTGCGCATTTCTGCAAGGCTTGCTTTTTCGCTGTTAGCCCTCTGTTATTTTGCTTTGCCACTTCAGCGTTTCTCGCATTTTGAAGTTGCTCTTCCTTGGCTTTCTTGCTTTTCTGGTTTAGCTCTTCTCGCTCTTTGCAGTATGCGTGTTTTGCTCAGAGCCCTTTGCTTCAAGTTTAGTCTTTTGCAAAATATAGTTTGACTATTTGTGGTGAAAGATCAAATAGTGACATTGATTTGTGATCAAGCCCATCGCCCAATGAGGGAGTGATGAGAGAGTTGGTCACTCGCCCTCGCCTGGCAGAAATGCGGCTTAAAACACAAACAGATCCAAAAAAAAGTCGCTGAGGGTCAAAAGGAAGTTTAAACAGAACTACCCCCAATAATTAGAATTACTAGTAGTACTTCTTCTTGTTTTTTACGATCATTCCGACGACTACTACTACTACTACTACTGCTACTGCTACTGCTACTGCTACTGCTGCATCTGCTACTACTACTACTACTACAGTAGTACTAGCACTGCCAAGCTTTTTGTTCCTATGAGTAATTTTTCGATTACTCACAGCAGTAGTATTGGGATAATTGATACTACTATGCCGGCGGAGATCCTCAAACACCAGACGCATATCATCACTAGAGCGTCGCTTCACATGCGAACAGGCGTGAATTGCTTGCAAAACACAAGTCGCAACTAGTTGCCGTCTGTGTTTTTCCAGCATCTGCCCGGCCCACGAAGGACGACGACGACGACCAGGGCCACGTACTGGCGCGTTTCGGGCGCGGGCGACTTATGCTTCCCCCCGTAGCTTGCAAGATCCACAAAAACACCCGAAATCGTTTCCCCCAGGTCTGCTGGGATGAAACGGTGTCGAGATCAAAAGGGGTCCATGTCGTCGTATTCTTTTTGCAATGAACCCTGGCCACGGGGCGCGCGGCAGGCGCATCCTCTGTAAAAAATATAGGATGTCAGCGAAAACTATACACCGCGCCACAGCAGCAAACACGCCGCCGCGAGCATCCTATGCAAAAATAGCACACGGAGACCCGATATGCAGCATCTGCTGTAACTGGATAGGACATGTGGAGCCTCTTTGGCTGCTCCTCATTAAGTTCTTTTGATCGGGCACCCGCCTGCTGACGGTGTCGGGCTTGGGAATTGTGATCAAACCACGGTCGTTCAATTGACATCGATGCTCTACTACCGCTTCGCTACAGAACCTCTACAGAAGAGTTGAGGTACCAAAGACTTGTGGTACGTATGGTCTCCTACTCAAGCTGTTTAGCTACATGATAGCTGAAGGGGCATGGAGGGCGCACCGATGAGGCCGGGATGCGGGTGAAATGGGGCTGCCCTCCTGCCCAAGGAGAATAGCCTTTTCTGTTCACCTGTCGAAAGACACCACCCGGCTGACCAATAATTAATTATCGTATCTTTGCAGAGGACTTCAGAATCCTTGATCAATCATTCGCTCATAACCCCGCGGGGGAAATGGAGCGCCTTACACGTGCTGACCCTGAGGCCATGAAGGAAGAGAGACAGAGAGAGAGAGGGGGGG
>BGNK01005314.1:20923-40302 GCA_003297005.1 Symbiodinium sp. clade A Y106
GGGGGGGCCGGGGGCCAGGGCGGGCAGGTACAGGCAGTGTCGCACGGGGTTCTGTTCAGGATCCGGTGGGGAGGCAGGCTGAGGCAGGTCAGGTGGGGCTGCAGTTGAGTAGCAGTAGCAGTTTCACACAAGAGGGAGTGGAGCTCCTTCCCAAACATGGAGTCTGGACGGGATACGATCCCGGGTTCCATCATCCCGTAGAAGGGTTACAGTTTGGGCCGTATGCTTGGTTGTGATGCGGGACGGTAACCGGACTGCCATACTGGTTCCGTGAGTCGTGGATGACCTGAGTCGTGCCTGCTGCTGGTGTAGCTGGGTTATGGGTACAGTGGTACTGCAGGGGACAGGCACATTCAGCGGAACACACTCACCACTCGAACTGCTGCGGATCGCGAAGGGGTAGGCCTCTGGCCAGAGGGTTCGCCCTCATACCGCTGGCAAGCAGTCAAGAGGGGAGTGCGCCGACCTGCCCTCCAAGCCCGGCGAAAGAAGCAGCGAGACAAAGAGAGAAGGTTTCTATTTTGAGATCGCCGAGCAAACTACGACTCCTTTCGCAGCCGGTGGACAAGCCACTTAGTGCGCAGCAGCATGTTCGGCATTGTTCGGCGAATCCGCAGGGACACGGCCGCGTATCTCACTCCCAAAGTTCAAGCAAAAGGTTTCGTTTAAGGGCTGTGCTGGCCATTTGCACTCGGAAGCCCGTGCACTTTGCGGAAATTGTGGCTGCTCGGAGCAGAGGCTTCGGCAGATGTTTTTTGAGCTTCTGCTGTCGAGATCGTGCCTTCACTTTGTGATATTACATGTGTCCGCATGGGTTCGGTTACATTTGTCGCAGTGATTGCTGCTCCTTTTCGTGCTCCTGTTTTGCTGAAGTGTGCGTTTGTAGTGATCACTGACACGTTCCTAGTTAAAGTCAGGACTGCTCCTGTCCGCTTTCCCCAGCTCAGAATACTTTGACTGCGGCAAGCGCCGCGTAAGGCTTGCAATGACATGGTAGGAGCTAGGAACCCGTGCGCGGTGCGATCAGAGACTGCAGGACTGCGATCAGTGCATCGCCAGATGCAGACAGGCACTCCAACAAAGCGTACGTGAGCGCCGGCCTGCGGAAGCAAGTAAATGCCCTGCGGGTTGCGACAAACCTTGGCCTCGAATTCAGCAGCTGTTCGTGGTCAGCATGGTTCTCCTGATTGCCTTGTACGGCCTGCCGTAAGGAACGCTGAAAGCCCAACCAAAAACCATCTGGTGTAGTTTGAATTGTGCAGGTGGTCGTTTTCGGTGTAGAAGTAGCACGCAGATTGTGAATCTCTGTGGGTCTCAGACCATTTATCTTAATTTGCTTGGTGGCGGGCAGCAACCGCTCGTGCTCAGCAAGGTGTGAGCGCAATAAATTGTGAGTTTGAATATTTTCGCCAAGGTTTTGTCCACAGCTGTTGATCGGTTAGGTCTTAGGTTACATCAAAACCGTTCACGGCCTTGCTGCAGCAAGGGATATGCAAGGCCACGAGATCCAGGAACGCATGTATCATTGTATCTATTATGATTGGACTTCGGAACTGGGATGGCCGGCTGTCGGGCTTGCTTGGTAGCTCTTACAGCGCAGCCTGGGTGGCTGCAGGAGATGCAGTGATGCTGATCCTTGGTGCTGGTGGTTTCCATTCGCAGCACCAAGGCTCAGCATCATCCTCCTTGCCCGTTCATTCCAGGCAAGCGGTGTGGGTGCAGCCAGACTCGTTCGACAGCCGGCTTGCCCTTCATCAAACCTCCACCCTGCTTGACTCCATCCTCAGCCATTGCAAGCCTTGCTGGTCCTGGACCAAGCCGGTGCCACCGTCCCTCCGCCCCATTGACTCTACATCAAGGCAGGTTTGAACCCTCATGCATCTGCTTGGGCCTCAGGTGTGCGGTACTGAGTGTAGGACGTTGCATAGCGATCCCTCTGATTTGCCAGCTCTTCGTGGGAAGCTTGAGCATCGCACCATGCCGCCCGCGGCGCGTCCCCATGCTCAGCCCTCAGCCCCACTGTCCACGAAGCCTGACATTGCGCGAGCCAACCACTTTCTGCATGCGCGCGCACTGCGAATGTGCCCAAGCACACGTTCATGCGGACAGTGGGGCTGAGGGCTGAGCATGGGGACGCGCCGCGGGCGGCATGGTGCGATGCTCAAGCTTCCCACGAAGAGCTGGCAATACCCGCAATGAGGGATCGCTATGCAACGTCCTACAGTCAGCACCGAGCAATCGAGGCCCGAGCATAGGCACGGACTAGTGGGGCTGCAGCGGCTGTGATGCATTGAGGAGGGCGGGGTGTGGGTGGAGGGACGGCGGACACAACCAACAACTTCGCACTTATCGGCACACCAAGGTTAGATTATGTTAGATTAGCTTGCATGATGTAAACTGGTGTGGCCTTGCAGCCTCCATTGCTTCGTCCATGGATTTACCCGCTTAAGCATCGTAGGGCGACGCAGCTCCTAGGCTGCAAGCGCTGGAACGGTGTGAGCAACCAGTGCGCAGTCTTGTTTGCGAAAGTTTAGGGTTTAGTTTAGTTCGGGATTTGCTGAGTTTCACGGTGGGCAGGCTAGGTGAACTTGAAATTCCATG
Source organism: Symbiodinium sp. clade A Y106 (assembly GCA_003297005.1). Lineage (NCBI taxonomy): Eukaryota > Dinophyceae > Suessiales > Symbiodiniaceae > Symbiodinium > Symbiodinium sp. clade A. Next base: position 23,525 of record BGNK01005314.1, read on the forward strand.
TCGCATGCCATGTCTCATTGCAGGTCTTAGCCTCAAGCTTTCGTTTGACCCTCACTTCGTTTCCCTTCCCTCCCGTGTAGCTCCTGCGGGGCTTGTTGCGGGCGAGTGGGACGTGCCTCTGCAGTCACCCCAAGTGGGCATGCAGGGGGTCACTCCATTGGGGCATGCAGGTCTTTCCTGCCTTTCCCGTGGATTGGCTTTGGAATAGCTCAAAGCACAGACCTAGAAAAGAATCGTTGCTGTGAGACTTGTGTCATGTGGTGGAATTTGGGGGGGCTCTCAACAAGCCTGGGAAAAAAGGGTGGTTTAGGATTTAGGGTTCGCTAGCAACGACCACATGGCACAGAACTATGGCATAGAGCATCCACTTGTCATGTGATCATCTCAATTCCGCACCATGTTAGACGTTGTCGCATCTTCAAGTTTGCCAAAGTCTGTCCAAAGCCGCGGACTGCATTCTTCATTGCACGCCCCCGGAATCAGGGACTTTGCATCTCCAATCTCCACTTGCTCCAAGAGCAGAACGGGGCAACTCAAGTGTAGACATGCTGACTTGCGTTTGATGACGGTGAGTATCTCACCCATCCAGTTGCTTGATGGTTCGGGACTTTCGCGTGATTGCACCCTGCCACCGCAGGCTACCGAATCCTGCACCACGTATCTTCTGACGCAGAAAAGTTGTGCCAGAGCTCCCTTTTCAGAGACACATGCAGCATCGCTGCACGAGTTCAAGGCGTTGCTGGACAGTCCATAGCTTGCGGTGCTTGATGTCTTGCGTCCTTGGAGCACGACAAGGAAATTGTGACAACTTTGGCTCTTCTTTGCCAGCTTTTCCTGGGTTCAATGATGCTCGAAATGCAGCTCAGGGACCACACCTGGAACTTAAGCGAATAGCTTTAGATCACATGTGCATGTAACAACGCTCGCCATCAAAACGAAGCATGGCTGGTGGCTTCGGCGGTCTCATTGGAGGAGAAGGTCAAAATCACAGGCGCGCCTGACATCTGGCACAGCAGCGCATGGAAGTGCTCATCCGAACAATAAATCTGCAGGCCTCTCTCCAGTTTCACATATGGCAACAGGCTTTTCCGGACGAGTTCTCGATGAACCATGCAGTTGCAAGTTCAATTGCAAGGAGTTGAGATGACAGGTATTCCAAATATCCTGCACATGGCTACGTTCGAGGGCATCCTGGGGACGGCATGAGCAATCCACCAACGTGCGCGGCGATTTTATGGCAGCCCGTCATACACGGAGCTAGTTGTGGTGACGTGTTGCTAGCACCGTCTCGAAGGTACCAAATGTGTCGTCAAATTGGTCATGACTTCGCGGCAATGAAAGCTACGCAGTACAGGACTAGCTCTGATGTGATGCCTCAGCCATTGCCTAGCTTTCACGACAGATGCCCGGAGTGTAAGCGGGAAACACGAGAGTAGCTGGCCAGCAGCTTGCAGCTATGTACATAGTGTACTAGTGCGCACAACACGCTGAGATCGAATAAGTCGGGATGCCCGGCGAACATTTGCGGTCGGGCTGCCTGACCGATGCCACTCACCCCACGAAGTCACGTGCCGATCTCATTCAGCTTCTTCCCTTCTCGGAAGCTTTTGGACTAGATCTCACACGGCTTCTGTCGGGTAGACAGCTGTGTTTTTGCAGATGTTTGGTGCGTTCGGTCTCTGTGTGCAGAGTGTTCGCTTTGGGCTTGGCATGTCGAACCTGGTGCCAGCAGGACAAGCAGGACGCAATATGAACACCAAGCCTTTTGTCATGCTCAAGGCATGACAGATCTTCTTAAGCTGTGGCATTTGTGCGGCGTTCTCATGGTATCATCTCCATGGAGTCGCCGTTCCGAAGGCGCTTCGCGCACCACGAGCTTGCCATGCCTGTGGCCTCAGAGTTCTTCGTGTCAGAACCTGACACGTGCTTGGCAAATTCCTGATGCCACTGTTTCTCAAGCTTCAGCGACACATGTGCCAGCAGCCAATTACCCTCCGTTGAAGAGTTGAGGTCTACATCAATCTGCCAAGCTTGGGTATCGGCCGAACCAGGCATTGCAATGTTCACATTGTTCAGCTGGGCGGGTGGCAAAAAATGTTCACCAAATTGTGTAAAAGACTGGCGGCTGGTCCTTGGTCAGACCTTTGGCGAGACTCACGCCAAGCGCATTCTGGCTTCGCTGCCACCAATCTCGCCGCCTCAGCCTCAGAGTCATGCCAAATCGAAAAGTTGCTTTCTTTCACTGGACACCCCCTGATCAGACGAGGGCACAGGAACTGAGGTATTTGTGAGGTTTCCCTATCATGCTGTACCGTCCGTTACATTCTCCTCACAATGGCGGCAGAATGTGACAGCCACACAATATTCCACGGCTCGAGGTGGTGAAGCCATGCGCGGGATTGGAGACATGCGAGACAGGTCGAGGCTGTTGCATTCAGCGGTCACACAGAGCGCTCCAGCATTCAGCCCCCCTGTCCAGGCTGTTGAAGCCACACCTCTGCAGCGGCTTTCCCACCGGACCCAGGGTCGGGTTAAACACGTTTAGATTTAAACGGTTTAAACTTAAACGTGTTTAAACATGTTTAGCCCGTGGGTCGATGTTTGTTTATTTGTTTAAACATTGTCGTCGCATTGAGATGTTTAAACCATGGTTTAAACATGTGAANGTGGGTCGATGTTTGTTTATTTGTTTAAACATTGTCGTCGCATTGAGATGTTTAAACCATGGTTTAAACATGTGAAGAACGGCGTTTAAACATGTTTAAACACACTTGTGCCAATGCCCTGTGTCTCACCGGGATGAGCGTCCAGCATGCTTAGACACATTCAGCATGTGCGGCGCTCATGGAACTGTTTAAACATGGGTTTAGACACAGTCGGCATGTGCGACACTCACAGAACTGTTTAAACATGTGTTTAAACATAACTTGCATCCTACGTTCGCAAAGGCTTAGCTTGCTCAGAGGTCCGTGTAACCAGAACTGTTTAAACACACGTTTAAACACATGTTTAAACCCTTTCTGGGCAGGTGCAACCAAAAGACGTGTTTAAACGGGTGTTTAAGCATGCGTTAAAACATTTCTTGCATCCGACGTTCGCAAAGGCTTAGCTTGCTCAGAGGTCCGTGTAACCAGAAGTGTTTAAACACACGTTTAAACGTATGTTTAAACCCTTTCCGGGCAGGTGCAACCAATAGAAGCGTTTAAAGGGGTGTTTAAACATGTGTTTAAACATTTCTTGGATCCTACGTTCGCAAAGGCTTAGCTTGCTCAGAGGTCCAGGTACGGATAGAAGTGTTTAAACGGGTGTTTAAACATGTGTTTAAACATTTCTTGCATGCTACGTTCGCAAAGGCTTAGCTTGCTCAGAGGTCCGTGTAACCAGAACTGCTTAATTAAACACACGTTTAAACACATGTTTAAACCCTTTCTGGGCAGGTGCAACCAAAAGAAGTGTTTAAACGGGTGTTTAAACGTGTGTTTAAACATTTGTTGGATCCTACGTTCGCAAAGGCTTAGCTTGCTCAGAGGTCCAGGTACGGATAGAAGTGTTTAAACCGGTGTTTAAACATGTGTTTAAACATTTCTTGCATGCTACGTTCGCAAAGGCTTAGCTTGCTCAGAGGTCCGTGTAACCAGAACTGTTTAAACACACGTTTAAACGTATGTTTCAACCCTTTCCGGGCAGGTGCAACCAAAAGAAGTGTTTAAACGGGTGTTTAAACATGTGTTTCCCTGGCAGCCCAAAGGGTGTTCGCGGGTAGGCTTTGGAGTTTAAGTTTGCGGGCTTCAGGCTCAAGGCCAAGGCTTCGAGCTCAGGGTTTACAAAGGCTCTAGGCCTAGCTTTACTGCTGTAGGCCTGCCCCTAACCTCGCCGTAGGCGCGTAGGTCTAAACAATCAGCCTCGTGTTTGGTTCAACCTGGTTTAGACCTGTTTGAACATGGCTGATGAGAGGATTCTATAAATGCGTTTAAACACGAATGTTTAAACATTTCGCTTCATGTTTAGTTTAATTGGTTTAAACATGTTTAAACGGTTTAAACATGACTCGTCCGAGGGGTCTCTCGGTTTAAACAATTGGCGTTGAAACATCGGTGCGTTTAAACAGTTTAAACATAACCCCCTCCCCGACCCTGCACCGGACCTGCTTGAGATGAGAACAACGTGCATAAGTTTCATTTGTTACGCAGCTTGCGGTGCACAATGCACCGAAGGCTACACTTTGCCCGACGTACTGATTCCTTCTATCTTCACAATTGCGACCATCACGCTAATGGGAAAATTGTGATACGCCCCCAGCGAAGCAGCACCATCTCTGACAGTGTCTCAGAGTCATGTTTACTTTGTGAACTTAGTTTGTGAGCTGCTTAATGACGACATCAGCTTGTGATCGTGAGACCCTGCACCAGTGTGGCCCTGGGACACGACCGCAGCCGTGAGCAGACATGATGGGGGGGATGGGACACCATGCAATGTAGCCGGGCGCTCTGCTGCAAGACAGTCCAAGCTTGACATGTGCTCATTAAAGGCATATGCTCTCCTCAAGTGCCGCACCGGCTCTGTGTCACGGGAGCGGAGCTTTGGTCGAGGCAGCATGCGGGGTTGCACCCAAAACAGCTGACCCCACTGGTGCTAGAGGATGAAGCTTCTGCCGGCCAACAAAATGTCCAGCTCAAGGTGGGAAAGAGAACGTATCACGGGCCATTGTGCCTTCGAGATTAAGCAGCTTATCGCAACTTGCGAGCCTAGCCGAGCCTCTTATGGCTGCAGCAGGAACTGGACTCTCCGCTGCGTTCGGCTGTAACTGCAGCTTGGGACGCAGTTTTTCATTCGACAGACTTGCATAGACGCCACGGAATGACAACATGCAATGCCATGCAATGCCCGCTACTGTACTGTATCCCTCCAATATCCCGTCCACGCAGCGTTGAAGCCAGTCCATAGAGCTTTGCTTGTGCTAGTTTTGCTCTTGCATGTGATCTTATGCCTTGAGCTTCTCGACCTGGCCATGACAAACGGGAGAACACACTTTTTAATACAGAGTCCGAGCCACGGAATGTTGATGTGCTCAGCATTTGACACCTCCGCAAGCTTCAGACTTCTGTGAGGCATCGCATCCCGAACTGGTGCAGCGCTTGCTTCGTGGCCGAGCAGATGTGAACGGAAAGGACCCAGATTCGTGCGTTTCGGTCCCGCTGTCCACGTAGTGGCCCAGGTGCGAAATCCGATGGATGTGTCAGACATGATGTCTATGATGTCTTCGTTGACAAGTGTCTAGATGGCGTACCAACCCCAACCAAAGTTGAAGCACTTCCTCAGCAGCCTCTCCTTGGTGAAAGGGCTCAGGGCACACATCAGGATGCTCCGACGCGCACCATTCCTCTTTCCTGTGCTGGCCGATGGACCTCGTCTTCCTGTTCCGGTGCACTCCTTTCACGCGATTCCGTGATTGTACACATTTTCGGTTTCACGGGTGCGCGAAGCTACGTCTACGTATGCACCCAAAGGGCACCTGCACGCAAGCGTGAAAAGGAATACAGACATGCGATGACATGCGGCGCGCGCAGAGAAATCCAGACACTTCGCGGCACTAGCGGAGTTGCCTCGTCGAAGGCTCCGCCTCCGGTGAAAGAAGGCATCTTCGGGCAGAACGGCAGCAGTAGCCAATAATGCCGTTTCCTTGAGGCCCTCTGCTCAGTTGCATGCGCAATCGTAACAGAGAACAAGCCGAAACGAGGGATGCCGCCAGGTCTGAGCGAAAAATGCCAAATCACTGTTCAACAAAAAGTCCCATCTGTTTCCCAGACCTTGCCTCTGAAGTCCCTACAGTATCAGCTTAACAAGCCTGCCCCCGTGTCCATCATCGGCAAACCAACGAAGGTGCTGCCAAACGGAATCCTGTCAGGACACTCGAGGCGTCACCCCGCTTCATCTGGCCGTCTTCAAGGGGCGACAGCACATCGTCAACATGTTGGTGGTGAGCTCAGAGAGACTGTCGCAAGAGGAAGGGCAGGCTCGGCCACTCGTACAAGAACATGCTGATCAGGTTTCATCCATGTTTGCTGGATTTCATTACATGAGCAACGTTTAATTATTTCTGGGATATGAGGGTCACACTCCTGCACAGAGCCTCATGCATGCATGCATATTTCGGATGGAGGCAACCGCCTCAGTTCGCCTGGATTGGCGCTGATTAGGAGTGGAGACTGCTTGGGTTTGGTTGTTCTCGAGAAGTGTGTGCCCCCGTTTGAGTCGCTCCCCGGGTGTCGCTCGGTCCAAAACAGTTCGAGTGCTTTGTTCGTGAAATTTCCTGACACTTGGCCGTGTAAGCCATCGGGCCACAGCCTAGAATGGCTGGCAGCAAACATTTGAGCTTGCCATCCTCAAAGCATAGATGTTTGCATTCCTGGATATCCTGCCTCAGGGCATCAACTCATCATCCAGCTGTGACCGGACCTGCATGCTTTTTTTGTTATGTGTGTTGTGTGTGTGTGTGTGTGTGTTGGTGTGCGTGTGCGTGTGCCTGTGTGTGTGTCTGTGTCTCTGTCTGTGTGTGTGTGTGTGTCTGTGGGTCTGTGGGTGTGCGTGTGCGTGTGCGTGTGCGTGCGCGCGCGCGTGTGCGTTTGCGTGTGCGTGCGCGTGTGCTTGTGCGTGTGCGTGTGTACACCTGCGCTTTTCTTGCGAACGATACTACACCTGATGACCTGCAGACCTGCCTGAGCAAATCGTTTGCCTAAGTTGAGCGCTGCGGCTGATGCGAATGCGCGAGACTGTCATGGCCAATCTCCAGCTGGGGCCCAAGCCCTGTAAGGCAGAAGTCGCAGCATACAATCTGGCGGCTAGTGGATTTCAGATGAAACGGTTGGGCGCACAGCTTCCTTCGCCGTTGTGCCAGATATTTTTTGCCCCTTCGCGGCAAATCTGCGAGACGCTGATGGCAAGGCCTGCGCACGGCATGACTGAGGGATTTCTCGATCTCGGTGCCCCACATCAGAACCCAGGAGTGCAGATTTGGGCCTTGTGAACATCCGGAATCAGACCCCTCTTCATTTGCTTGCTCGAGCAGGACAGGAGTCGGATTGACTGAATTTGGAGACGGTGACAATTGGCCTTATGTAGGGATTCCAGTTGAGGGTTTCTGGTGCCAAGATCCGAAATCCGAGTAAGCAAAGGGTTGAAGCCCAATCAATGGCGGTGCAGGGTGGCCAGTCGAAAGGTATCACTTCGGGGAGGAGGGAAGCATGAAGCCCTCAACGGGAGTCGAGCACTCGGTCCCAGACGGTCTCCTGTCTCCATTGTGTCAAAGCACTATGACGCATTATGCCCATCAAGCTCTGGAATTCAGCCTGTATGACGGATAAGTGTTTAATCAAGAATCGTCGTTGCTGACATGGCGATGGCGGTGGAAGAAACTCTCCAGTCACAAAGCCTCCATTAGTCTAGGTTCTGCATGGAGCACGCAAAGAGCCGGGATGACGGGATAAGGCTTGTTCGGTCAGAATCGACAATGTTCAGACATTTCGAACCGCTCCGGTTCTCAATTCCGGGCTTCGGCAGTTAGGTCCATCTCATCATGCACCTCAAGGATTGAGGTTGCCTTCAACCACCACCCAAGCATGGAAGAGCGAAGCGGTCCTGGCATTGGCGAGAATGTCAATATGTCTGTGATACATCTGATACATGTTCTCGCCGATCCCCACCTGCGCAATCACAGTAATTAACTCGGGCTTTGCGGACCGCTGCAAGCTCCAGGACTCCATGATGCGGCAGCTTGCGTCTTGGAAGTCCTGCAAGCACCTGTCCTGGAGCTGGAGGACGAAGTCCAGCCAGCGGCCAGGGCAGTGATGCTGCCTGCCTCAGTCTGGAGAGGACTTCAGTGGAGCCACGCCGCTGCTACATGCAGCGCATTCCAAAGTTCTGTGATGACCTCAGCGCTTGCTGTTGGATGCTTCTCGAAACTTCGTGATTGCAATGGCAATCAATTGTCTCTCGACATCCGTCGTGTTGATGAGTTTCACAAGTTGCACATGCTGTGGCGAGACATGGGACATGGAGGGCATCAAGAGGATGACGGGCCACCAGCCACGAAGCGTGAAATTTCAAATTGCGCGCGAGCTGACGGCTGACGGCGGCCTGCTTTGGCCTCCGTGGCCCGGGGACGCCTTTCGGCGGCTTTCGAAAGCGGTCCTTGCTTAGGGCTTAGGGCGCCACGAAGCATCACCCTGCGACCCTGCGAGCACGGAGCAAATCGTCTCCAGCCAGATGCTAGCGGGCAGAAGCGTTCTGGAACCGCTGCACCTAGCGATTTCCGATGAGCGACCCAACCTATGTAGCTACAGGGTAGGGTCGGTATATTGAAATCAATGATTATCTAACAGTTCCAGACTCTAATCAAGTTGGAAATATGTGCTGATATACGTTTATGTACTATCCGCCTTTGCAGCGTAACAACGCGAGTGAGTGAGCGACCGAGTGTTGTGCAGGACATGTCGACGATTTTGGAGGTGGTGGTTTAAAACCGCAGCTCGGGCACAAAGTGCCCAAAACTTGAAAGGATGAAGGTAGATTTGTTTTGCCTCGCGCTTAGCCTGCATGTTTCCTTCAGCCTCGGAAGCCCTGACGCTTACCACGCTCACCGACCTGGTGCGCTGGTACAATGTGGACCCGGCTGTGTGGAACGCCTTCGTGGGCCAGGTCGGGGACCCAACCGACGACTACCGCCTCCGCCGGTGGTGGAGGCTGCCCGCGAGAATGCAACGAAGGCTTCTGGCGAGCACTTGACGGTTATGCAGGCTACGCAGGTGGGACAAGTGTACAAACTGGCGAGGAGAAAGTCATGGGTGGCTTCGGGGAAGCCTTGGGAAGACTGGGTGGAAATACAACTGTGGAGCTCGAGCAGTTCGGGATCCCCCACTTCACCGAGCACCTTGGCTACCGCACCGACTACAACCTCACCTGTGGAGAGAAAGATAAAGATGAACGGCGTCTTGGACCAAGGAGACGACTCGGAGTTCACCCTCGACGACACGAAGGTGACCATGATGGCCTACGAGAGGTACGTGAACTTGATGGGCGGTCCGCCCACACCCGAGCAGGAGCCCACGGCGNGAGTTCACCCTCGACGACACGAAGGTGACCATGATGGCCTACGAGAGGTACGTGAACTTGATGGGCGGTCCGCCCACACCCGAGCAGGAGCCCACGGCGGAGCAACTCTCAGCGATGAGGCGAAGGGTGGAAACGTTGCAGCTGTCCCCGTACGCGGACTTCGCAGTGTGGGTACCGTTCGCAAAGAAGAACCTGAAAGCCCTCAAGCTCAAGACGTGGACGATGCAACAGGACGGCAGCTTCGTGGCGAAGGATCTGCCGCTGACCGCCCGACCACATCGCATGGCTCAACAGCTTCAGGGTCTACAAGACGGCTTTGCTGATGCTGGGGGTGATGTCCCTCAACGTGCTCCAGGCCTACGAGGAGTTCATCGAGAAGGTGACGAAGCGCTACGTGGGGGCNACAGCTTCAGGGTCTACAAGACGGCTTTGCTGATGCTGGGGGTGATGTCCCTCAACGTGCTCCAGGCCTACGAGGAGTTCATCGAGAAGGTGACGAAGCGCTACGTGGGGGCATGGCACCTGATTGCTTCCGCCGACGACAGGGCGAGGTCGGAGCAACTTGGGAGGCTGCGCCTCAAGGTGCAGATGGGCATGGCTTCGGGAGCTCAACCACCGGACGGCTGGAGTGCCTCGAAGCCCTGGGGCGCACTGATGACGATGCTGCTGCGGGACGAGCACTTCTGGCAAGAGCAGCTGCATCCGCCAGCCCTCACCTGGATGGCCCGGGGAATGCGCGGAATACCGAAGTCGCCGATGGAAGCCTACATGGAGGACGTTCCCACCCCGACCGCGGAGGGCACGAAGGACGCGGCGAAGACGAGGAAAGAAGTGAGAAAGAGAAAACGCACGGCAGACCGAGAGGAGTTGAGACGGCTACGCGCTACCTCTACAAGCTCAAAGCAAGATGGTGGCAAAGGAGGGGGAAAAGCCGACGGCAAAGGAAACCAAAGGTGTTTCGGATGAAACAATGGGAATGGCCCTTGTGCTGGACTCTCGCCGGGTTCTCCATGCCAGGCGAAGGTGCCCAGGATCCATGAGTGCACCATTTGCGGGTCTCCGGGCCAAAGAAGAAGTGACGGACCCGGAGCTGCCGTGGTTCCACGAGCCACAAGACGGAAGAGCTGGGAAGAGGGGGCCGAAAGCGCAAACCACAAGGAGACGGTGGCGGCGGACAAGAAGGCGGCGGCGAAGGCGAGGACCCCATCGAGGAGGAGTTCAAGCCTGACCTGGACAAGCTCCCGGAAGGCCTCAAGACCTACCTCCGGGGAAGGGTGTTCAACTACCTGCACCACTTCTCCGGCGCGGAGGACAAGGTGGGGAGAGCCATAGAGCAAAGTGCCAGCTTGCTTGGCATGAGGGTGGAGTCGTGCGACCTGAAGGCGGGCGTGGACCTCGCGACGGACACTCCTTACCGAGCTCAGCTGAAGAAGGCGAAGGCTGGAGGCTACGATGGCTACCACTGCGGCTTCCCTTGTTCGACTTTCTCGAGGGCAAGGTACGCCTGGGCACTGTTTTCTTGGCGCGGTCAGTGGAGATGGCCGGGGCGGTGATGTTCACGGAGAACGACTCGGGGATCAGTCTCGCTGGAGAACCAACCCTCCACCGTCGGAAGTCAAGCGACACCTGTCAGCTGGGAGATTCCCGAACTGAAGCGCAGTGGGCGGCGTTCCCTACCTGCCTCTACCAACGTGACCGAGAAGCTGGGAGAGGTTCTGGTACCCAGACCAGCTGGTCGACGCCCTCGCGGAGAAGATCGTCGCCCACCTGTTTAAGATGGGCCACCTGGAGTGGCTCAAGCAGAGACAAGTGGAACTGCAGACGGAGATCCGTGACCTCTTCCGCACGGCCTCCTCCTGCAAGCCGGCAGCGAAGCAGCCAGTGCACACCTTGCTGCAAAGGGGGCCATTGCGAAGGAAAGGCGCCAGAAGCTCGTGGACGCGGCGGTGAAAGCGAAGGCGGAGGCGAAGGCGAGGAGCGACCACAAAGACGGCGGGGGCGCGACGGCACAAAGCAGCGGGAGCGCCCAGCACCCGGCCCAGGACACGAACGCAGAACAGGTCGGGAGTGCTACAGCCACCGAGAAGACCGGGACAACGAAGGCGAAGAAGAAGGTCGTGAAGTACCCCATCAAGACGAAATCGAAGGCGGCTGGCGCACCACCGGGAGCATCCTCTGCCGCGACAGCTTCTGTGGCACCTCCACCCACAGTCTTGGACGTCGAGGAGGACACAGAGACAAAGGACGCAAGGAGCAGATCTCCGAGGGGGGTGGCTCCGACCGTTATAGACGTCGAGGAGAACACAGAGACGAAGGACGCAAGAAGCAGATCTCCGAGGGGGGTGGAGGCAGCGCCTGCAGACCCAGTCTTGTCAGGCACCAGGAACCCCGAAAAGGCAGTGCTAGGCTTGCCCGCTGCCAGGAACCTTGGAGTCAAAATAATGGCGGCTTGGGAGAGGTTCTCTACCAGACACCCGGACGCTGTGGAGGTGGCCGAGACCTACGGCACGACGGCTTGCGAAGGCCCCGGACGTGTCTGGGAATGGAAAGCCGAGCTGAAGAAGCTAGTCGGAGCGCAGGGCAAGCCATCAGTCAATTTAACACCGGCTTCTACACCGTTCCGGTCGCCGCTGGACGCCGAGTTACTGGAAGGCTGGGTGGAGAAGGCCGGGGACCTTGAGGTCTACGTGGTCGACTGGGTGAGGAACGGCACACCGCTGGGCATAGAGCGTGCCATCCCCACCTGCGGCGTGTACCCGGCCGTGCCCGAAGAAGAACAGAAGGAGGTCGACTTGACCGCGGAAGCCGAGGCAGCCAGGACGAAGGACAACCTGAAGAACTACGCGGACAACCCGGAGGAGGCCTATATAGAGCTCGACAGGAGGGTTTCGCCGTGAAGCTCAGCATGGAAGAGGCGGTGAGGCTGTACGGCATGGGCACCGTCTCCAAGCTGGGGCTCATCCTGAAGGAGAAGGAGGATGGGACAATGAAGCGGAGGATCATCATAGATCTGCGCAGGTCCGGCGGCAACAGCAAGTCTGCGCTCCCGGAACGCCTCACATTGCCCAGGCCGGTGGACGCAGTGAGGATGGCCACCTTCCAGTGCGAAGAAGAGGCGGCCCTCAAAGGAAAGTACTACAAGTTTGGCTGGGACCAGAACTGGCACACTGCATGGCTCCTGGGCGCGTTCGTGGAGAAAGCGAAGGCGGAGACGAAGGCGGGGGGACCGGAAGCAGGGAAGCCAGGGAAGACGACGAGGTGTACATCTTCGTCGTCCTCCTCTTCGGCTTCAGGACAGCACCTCTTCTTTGGAGCCGGGTCGCCTCGCTCCTTGCGCGGCTTCTGCAGGCCTGCATCCAAGCGGCCGAGGGGAGCCACCAGGTATATCTGGACGATAGCCTGTGGGCTTTGCTTGGCGGAAGAAGGCGCCGCAACCAGATCCTTGCCTTCATCCTCACTACGATGGCGGCCCTCGGCTTCAAGGTCTCCTACAAGAAGGGTTTGAGGGGTCAGGAAGTGACGTGGTGTGGGGTCACGTTCAACTCCGACGCCGTCGACAACCTCATCTTGGGGGTCAACAGCAAGTTCCTGACCGAGTTCAAGGACACCCTCAAGGCCTGGGGGTCAGAAGGAATGGCTCCCATTAAGGACCTCAGGAGAGCCGCGGGGAAAGCTGCGTGGATGGCAGGCACCCGTTGGGCCGTACAAGTCCTCTACGGGGTGCTCCATTCCCGCCTCAAAGAAGTCGAAGGGAGCCAGGAGAGCCAGAGGAGGAAGAGCCGCAAAGACCAACGGAACAAGAACGGCCTCTTCTACGTGAAACGATTGAACAAAGTTCATCTTTGGCTGCTAGACGTCATCGGTCGCCACGCAGCCCTACAAGTACATACGCCTGCGGACCGAAGAGGACACGAAGGTCACAATCACTACCGATGCCTCTCCGTTGGGCCTGGGTGGCGTCCTCGCCTTCAACGGGATAGTGGTGAAGTACTTCGAGGCCCCGGTCACGCCCACGGTCGCCCTCCACTTCGGCCAAGGCACTCAGGGTGCCATGGAAGCCCTCGCCCTCCTGCTGGCTTTGTTTCATTGGCGCGACTCCCTGGCCTCCCACGTCACAGTCACCCTACAGTCTGACGGCGTGGTGGCACTCGCCATGGCAGAGAAGCTCACCGGCAAAAGCCCCGCGCTGAACCGCCTTGGGGCTGAGTCCTGCGCGCCTGTCCTGAAGCCATTTCTGTACAAAAGGACTGTTCGTTTTGTACTTATGAGTCGCGCGCGGGCTTATTTTGTACTTGGCGATCGTGGTCTGTTGCTGAGCAATACCCCCCCTGGGATTGGAGTGGAAAATGGACGTTGAAGCCCTACCGAGGGGGAGCTAGGCACATTAAGAAAGCTCCCTCCGCNTTTTGTACTTGGCGATCGTGGTCTGTTGCTGAGCAATACCCCCCCTGGGATTGGAGTGGAAAATGGACGTTGAAGCCCTACCGAGGGGGAGCTAGGCACATTAAGAAAGCTCCCTCCGCACCGTTGGCCGGGTGTGGGGCGGTGGTTCGCATTCCCCCAGCAGCTCCTCCTTCGGCCAACGTGCCAGTGCCGGCATATGACAGCGGGGCTATGCGCCAACGCGCCCGCTGGGGAGGATGCGCTGGGCGGCTTCTGCGGGAATCTGCAGTTGTTGCGGCTGCCAAGCACGGAAGGCCCAACTTTACGCAACAAATCTTTGAAACTCATAATGGCCGAAGCAGAACCATGTACATTGGAACAGTGGCGAGACACGACATATTGTTGCTTCTCGTAGAGCACCGAGCACTCGACGTACTATAAGTAAATTACGAGGCCGCACAACGTTGGAACAGTGGCGAGACTCGAGATTGTTATGCAAGCAGAGCACCGAGCACTCGACAGCTCTATGTTGCATAACTTTCCATACTGCTGGACAGTGGCGAGACACGATTGTTGCTGGTCGTAGACNACAGTGGCGAGACTCGAGATTGTTATGCAAGCAGAGCACCGAGCACTCGACAGCTCTATGTTGCATAACTTTCCATACTGCTGGACAGTGGCGAGACACGATTGTTGCTGGTCGTAGACCAAAAAAACAAAAAAAACTTAGAGTAGGGTTGCAGGGTTTAAGGTTGATCATTATTATACACGCTTGTTGTGTGTATCTTGTTTCGGACTGAATCTGTCGTCTCGTGCCACTCAGATTGCGCTATCTGCATAATGTTTAATACCCTAAACCCTGACACCCAATGCCCTTAAGCGAAGCCTTAAACACGAAACCCTAAACCCTGCAACCCGAAGCCCTGAAGGGAAACCTTAAACACGAAACCCTAATCCCTGAAACCCGAAGCCCTTAAAAGAAACCTTAAGCACGAAACCCTAAACCCTGAAAACCCGAAGCCCTTAAAAAGGAAACCCTAAACCCTGAAAGCCGAAGCCCTTAAAACAAACTTTAACATGAAGCCTTTAAAAGAAGCCTTAAACACGAAGCGTTAACCGTGACGCCCTGGACCGGCCCCGAAGCCTTAGGNCTTAAAACAAACTTTAACATGAAGCCTTTAAAAGAAGCCTTAAACACGAAGCGTTAACCGTGACGCCCTGGACCGGCCCCGAAGCCTTAGGGTTGTGGGTGGGTATTCGGGTTGGGATCGTTAGTTGGGTGCGGGCTGCTTGCTGGAAAGAGCGAGTTGGGTGCGGGCTGTTTGCTGGAAAGTGTGGGTTTAAGGTTCAGGTCGGACACGCCCTTAAAACAAACCTTAACCCGAAGCCCTATAAAAGACGCCTTAACGAAGCTCCGAACCATGACGCCCCTGAACCGGCCCCGAAGCGTTAGCGTTTTCGGGCAGGGATCGTTCAGTACGTTGGCTGTGGCCTGCGATTGCTAGTTGGAAAGTGTGGGTTTAAGTGTCACCTCGGGCTGGGATTGTTAATTCCGTTGGGTGCGGGCTGTTTTCTGGAAAAGTGTGAGGTTAAGGTTGCAAGGTCTCACGCGCTTTCGGATCTTTCTACCGGCCGGGTCTGCACGATCATCGCGTTGTACTGGAGCAACCATCTTTGCAGAATCCTCTTGCTCAGCGTCACTGTAGATACTGCAAGCTTGGCCACCCGGCACAGCTGGCCTACGTAGTCCTCCTCTTTAAAACAAGAGCAGACCTTCGGGTTCAGCCTAGCACCAGATGCCGCCCGGCATACGATCTGACAGTGCAGTTGGTGGATCTTTGGCCTCAATTTGTACCTGTGCCAATCGAATTCACTAAAGACTTACTTTCAAAATCCTAAACCCCTAAACCAAAAACCTTTATATAACAGGTCTAACGTACACTACCCAAACTTCCAATCTATAAGCTCAGCTGCAGAGCTCTGCATTCTTGAACGGCTCTGGAGGCCAGCGAAACATACGTCTGGACGTAGAGCCGGCCAGTCCTAGCTGATGAGGATTTATAGCGGGAAATCACGACGACGACGACGAGAACGACGAATAACTACGTAGAAGACTGGTATACCTATGTATAGTATAACAGCCCTTCTATAGGAAAACATCAAAATTCAATATTGGCAAGACTCTCCACGAGAAGCTGCCGTTGCTGATCAGAGAACCAGAACTTAGCTTCGTCGCACACTGCTCCGAGCGTATGCAAAGCCCAGCAGCAAACAGACTGCATGTGCATCGCTGGATCCAATGTGTCCTAAGCTTTGGCCAAGAAAACCCAAGCAATGAATGCAGCTGCGAGCTTTAGAAGCCGTAGCATATAAAAGGAAGGGTTTAGGGTTTAGGGTTCAGGGATAGAATTAATTTAGCCTTTGATAGGCTATGCCGGATNGCTGCGAGCTTTAGAAGCCGTAGCATATAAAAGGAAGGGTTTAGGGTTTAGGGTTCAGGGATAGAATTAATTTAGCCTTTGATAGGCTATGCCGGATGTTCTTTCGTTATTTAAGTGTTGAGACAAATTGAAAACCCAAGCAATGAATGCAGCTGCGAGCTTTAGAAGCCGTAGCATATAAAAGGAAGGGTTTAGGGTTTAGGGTTCAGGGATAGAATTAATTTAGCCTTTGATAGGCTATGCCGGATNCGTTATTTAAGTGTTCAGACAAATTGGGAAAGGAACTTATAAAAAGCGAGCACCAATATACCAAGAAACGCGTAGAGTGTCCGCGAAGTACGCAATCCTGGGCAGCCGCTTTTCTTTTATGTTTCTGGATGTGACAACAGTTTGGTTTCTGGTTTCGTGTGTATACAGCCACGACTGGAATAAATCAGACGAAGTTGCATTACCTTGTTGGCCTACCCCTTGGAGGGGCCCTGTGGAAAGTCCAGGCTCAGCGTTTCCACACCGAGCTTTGCCAAACCTCGAAAACACAGTGTTTCCTAAACGCACAAAAACTTCGTCGCCTTAAACAACGCTTGGAAACAAAACAATCACCAGCCCAACTCGTGTTTGCTCAAAGAACAAGAAACTCAGTTCGTCGATGGTCGACGGCCGGATCCCGTGGGATGCACACCAAGCCTGCATGTCCCTCCTCAAACAATCCAGGCGTTCGTCGTATGTGGATCCGACTAGATCTTGTCTTTTCTCGGCCATTTCCATGCATAAGCTGCCGGTAAGGTCTCTGCCAGTGCCAAGCCATATGCAATGCAATAGGTCCGGCAACTCCATGTTGCACGTCCA
>BGNK01005315.1:2030-42138 GCA_003297005.1 Symbiodinium sp. clade A Y106
CTGCCCCCTGCAGGAATGCACGAAAACATCCTCGAAACTTTGGCACGATCGATCAGCTGATGTGCTACATTGTTGCAAAAATTCTGTGTCCTCTTGGTAACAGAGGTCCACACACACAGGAAGCCGTAAACGGCTCGGCCCATTCAAAGGTTAACGGTGTCGTATTGTCGATGGTGCTGAGCTTGATATAGTACTGCTGATGGTTTCCATTCAGCTTGAGTCGAAAGGCTCGCTTTGTCAGGTAAAAACGTGGATGACTCAGCTCTTCACAGATGACTTGTTTCAAATCATCCACAATTCCATCAGCAGGCATGTTGAAGCACATGGAAGTGATTCCATAGCCTCGTCCATTGGGTGGCAATTGGGCGACCCAAAAAGATCTGAACTGAGAAGGTGGTGGTGACTGGATTGAAACAATTCCACTCGGCACCGACGATTGCGAAGGTGGCGATGTTGCAGGTGGATGATTGGTTGCCTGTTGCCAGTCACGGTTGTTCCAACCCGACGAGTTGTTCTTGTCCCAAGACGAACTTCCCCATGACGATGTGGACCACCCACGGTTCCACGGCATGGCGATATTTCGAAATTCAACTAGGGTTGTTTCAGAGCTGAAAAGCGTGGTCTGCGGATAGTAAAGCCGGTGGTTCCATCGGATCTGAAAAGGTCAAGACCTGCAATGAAACCTGGCAACTTAAACTGGCATAAAGCCAGCAACGAAGAAAACATCACGACTGTTGTAACCGAATGCCGGCACCATCGGAGCAGCAATCTTCTTCGGACCTGGGAGCTTCACGACGGAAGCAAATCGAACATCCCTGCCCTTGTCAAATCACACCTGGCAGGTACTCGCACGGGCTGACCCCGCCGCAGGTAGCACGATAAACGAATACAAGACCAGCTTGCAACTACCTGGATCACACTTAGGCATCCATCTCGCAGCCACTCACCTGTTGGTTATCAAGCACTGCTTGATGCATCTGTGGAAGATTAACTTCCAGGAGCTCTGGGGGCAATCAGGACTCCAGGCTCAGCGGTTGACCTGTTTTGTGTTGAGTCTGTACGCAGCATCTGAAAAGCATTCTCTCTGACTCAACAACATGTCAGTTTGTGGTCACAAGCTGCACTGATGTGCCCATGCCGACCACTGCAGGTACGTTTACCTGTCTCAACTTCACGGAGCTTCGTTGGCAGAGGCCGTNCTGCCCCCTGCAGGAATGCACGAAAACATCCTCGAAACTTTGGCACGATCGATCAGCTGATGTGCTACATTGTTGCAAAAATTCTGTGTCCTCTTGGTAACAGAGGTCCACACACACAGACATTCACACACACACACACTCACTCTCTCTCTCTCTCGCTCTCGCTCGCTCTCTCTCTCTCTCTCTCTCCGTCTGTGGCTTTCCTTGCCTGGAAGCAGGAGCAGCGAAACCGACAGCGGCGCAAACGACAGGGACTCGACCGAAAGTCCGAGCGGGGCCTTCGCTTGGGGCAGCGCTGCGGGCAGCGCTGCGGCGGCGCCCCGTCGTGCGCCCTGCGCGCCCGATGCCTAGCGAGGTGGCCCTTAGAAGCTTAGTCGAATTGTCGCGGTGCAGTGCCGACATGACGCCGTCCTGGCCCTGTCCAGGCTGAGACTCTGCTGGAGGTAGCGACTGAAGCTGCAGTGGATTTCTACGCCCAGAGCCATTGTCATGAATCTTATTGGGGCATTCACAGTCTCTGCTGCCTGAGGACAGTGAGATCGACGAGTGGGACTCGGGAAATGAGGACGACACGCTTGACGAAGGGATTCGCATCTGGGCCTGTCAGAAATACTGCGAAAGAGCACGCGGAAGTCCGGGTCAGCGAGAGAGAGAGAGAGAGCGACCGCCCCCGACAGCTTGCCTAATCGGGGGCACAGGGCAAGAGTGCTGACTCATTCAGGGAACCTGCATTGCATGCATCTCAGCGGCCGTACCCATCCGCACAGGCCTCGGCATGCACATTTCAGGACATCATTGCATTTTGAGTATTTACGGCGTCACATGGGCCGGGATGCTTTGACCAGAACCAAAGAAGCGCATACCGTGCGAGCGCAGGGGTTGGGTCGGTTTGCGCCCGATCCCAAGCAGATTGTAACAAAGTATGGAAGGAAGGAAGGAAGGAGGGAAGGACGGAGGAGGAAGACCCCTGTTGTGTGGGACAAGGCTGTTTTGATTGATAAGAGGCGCACACTTCTGCACAGACACTTTTCGTTCAGGTCCTAGAGGCATCAAGTTGGGTACGTGCAGGCACGCAGGCAAGGGTGACCCCGGAGAGTTTCACACCGACGTGGCAAAGTCCTGCAGCTGGCCAGGGCATCACCCCAGAAAACAAAGTACAGAGCAACACTCCTAGAGCCCAACAAGGGCAGGGGGCTGTGGCGCGGGTCGAGATGCTCTCACGCTCTGTGCAAGCACAGTCAATAATGATAGGCTAGGGCTTCGTAGGTAGCAGGTACTTGTAGCCATTTCTTGACTCTTCTTTCCAAGGCACCGGAAGTCTAACACGGCGTGGTTTGAAGCGGAAGGCACAAGAGATGCAGCACCTTGGCCCGGTCTGAGTCATAGAGCATCTGAACGTAAGAAAGACTGCCCTGAGTCCCCAGGCTGCTGATCCGCCAGATGCACGCTGCCGGGGGAGCACGGGCTGAAGCAGCGCAGCAGCCCGCGACAGAGCTTGAGCCTGTCGAAAAAATCTTCGAGGTTTTCTTGGAAGGGGGGCCAGGGAGATCAGGGGCCAGGGCTAGGGCCGCCGACGTGTCAGACAGTCAGGTACAGACGTGCGCCTGTCAGCAGCCTCGATCCAGGCCTGCGGCCGTAGGAGACTGATCCGAGGCGCTCAATCCGCTTTGGTCTTCTCCCAAGCGGCTGTTGTTGAAATGTGGCCCCGTCCGCTTCTTCGCAGGAGTCTGTCCCCCTGTCCGCTTCGACCGCGACGAACCACGGTTGCCTGGGTGGCTTTGGCCTTAGCGTTAGGCGATGCGTCAACTGCTGTGGCTTTGGCATCTGCAGGCGTAGCTGCTGTTTGCCGCGACGGCGATTGCATCCGCTTCACTTGGGCCCAGCGACTGCGACTGCAGGTGCGATCGGATCCTCTGGCGCCAGGGGCGCGGCGTGGAGGCCGCAGCCCCCTCGTCGGTCCGTCGTCCAATCTGTTCACCGCGACATCACCAAGTTGAATCGAGACACACGCACACCCACACACTAGACGCGGTCGGAGCAGCCCGTGCCTAGAGACATGCATGTTGGGACAGATGAGTGCAGGTTTTGTTGTTGTCGCCACGCAAAGGATAAAGGATGTGTATGGAGACTGTGTCGGACGGGCGACAACGGACTTGCAGTTTCTCTTCCTGGAACCAATCCTGCGTGTCATCTTAATGTGCAGAAGATGGCAACGGTATCCATCCCATCTGCACTCCCCTCAAGCTTCCACACCGGAGCGGTCGGAGCTAAGGTGAAAGTGGCGTCGTATTCTTCAGTGGAGTCTTGCCGGCACGTTTGACAAGCTTCCTGTTCTAGTGCAGTGTCAGCTGGGATTCTGCATTGCGCAAGAAGCCGAGATGTGCAACACTTGCATGTGTGGTAAGGAACCTAGAGGTAAACATCCACACAACCACACCTTGTGCTTGGTCGAAACAGCGTTCGTCCTGTCCCAAATTACTTACTCGTACGGGCCTGTGAGAGGTCCGCCACATTTTCTGACCACCGCCCGGTCCACATGGTGCTGGGCTTCAGAAGCACATGCCGTTGCAAGCTGGGGAGACTTAGGGCCAAATGCTCCATTTGCAATCTATTGGGTGTCAGAATTGCTAAAGAGACTGTTGTCAAACCTCCGGGACAAGAAAAACGGAGTTTCATTTTTGGCAACGGCGTTCATCCTGAAAGTCACAGAGCCAACCAAAGAAACAAAGCATCAGCTGATCGGCAAATTCGCTTTGTATGTGTCGGAAAGCGAGTTTCTCGAAGTTCAGCTTTGTCCTTGCAGAGACGGAGGCCTCGGGCCTCGGGGCAAGGTTGTCACTAGGCTCTCCTTGTTTGCACACCCAGGTGCTGCATGCGAGCCTCAAGGAAGTGGAAAGCTGAGTAGTCGCGACACTTAGCCACCGTAGTGACAAGTGACAAGTCACAGCAAGTGGCCAAAGGTCAGAATTGCTTGCGGACGGCGTGTTGCGGGACAAACCTGACATCTCAAGAATGTGGCCATGATGGGCGCATGCATGCAGGGGACAGGTGCCCTAGGGCTGCACAGTGTGTCGCCGCAGCTTGCTTATTGAAGTCTTTCCCCTCCTTTCGTTTGCCGATTGGAGCTGTCCGCGCCTAAGATAGCCTGTTCAGAGGGTGCGCCTCCCATGCAAAGGTTTGCATAACCTGGTGGGTGGGATCGCCAAGAGTAGGAGCTACGCAGTCGGATGTCGGATGTGGACAGTAACAAGTCTTGCAACACCTTTGAACAGCGTCCTGCATCACTTGAGCACCGCTCAGGAGCTGCATGAGAGAGGTGGAGGCCGCAATTCTGGGCATGGTTTGTGAGCCGCTTCAATCGAATTTGCCAGATAGCCAAGCTAGCCACAAAGCCCTGCAGCACGTCCCAAGACCTTGGCAGGTGCGATGAAGGGTGGAGGCGACAAGAAGGATGGCAAGCAGGGCGTTATGGAGAACGCCTTAGCTGGACAACCTGGTAGATCAATAGTAATGTGGTCGCAAAGTAGGCAATATCCACAACCAGTTCTTTTGCATTCCTGTTCATGCATGGTACGCGGTAACAATGCAGCAGGATCCTTTCTTGCCCTTGCCCTTGCCCTTTTCCAGGTTCCTTATGACCAGTCTGCTGTGCACGGGCTCCCAGAGGTTTCTGTTGCACTTTGGAAGGGTCTGTGGACAGAAGAGGTGAAAGCAAGTTGGAATTCTCCTCACGACACAGTCTCATCACCGAGGCCCTACTGTCAAGCTAGAGTTACCAATAGCTGTGTCGAAATTAAGGAGATGGTGCATGCTTATCTCTTGATGCAGTGGACAGTAGCTGCATACCATCTCCACATAGTTGTAAAACCCACAAGATCCGGCAAGACTTTGCATCTAAGTTTCCGAACAGAAGTTCAGCCGTACAGACGTAGATGCGTGCACACTGATGTGTGGCAAAATCTCGTCATGCTGAGCTCTTGCTGGAGCCATATTGTGCCCCTGGCCGAGGAACGATGGCACAGACGAGGACACTCGCAGCATCGAGACACCGAACACCAAGAGGGAAAGAATCAAAGGTGGGCTGCAGCACACTCAGGTTGTCAGCAAGACCCGGTTTTGCCAGGTGACAACCTGAAGCTGTGTGTGCAGCTCAGCATTGCCAGTTGCACAACATTGGTGACACGGTGTCACGCTGCTCCCTTCATGCAGAAAGTCGGCTGAGGTGGCTCCATCACAGAGTTCTTCTTGTTCCTCTTAACATTCTCGTTGGCGATGTTTCTGAATCAGCTCCGGCCCTGGGACAAAAGGCTCATCTCAGAGTCGCTGATATTTTTTGCTTGAGGTCCGTGGCCACTTCTCGCCTCAGCGATCACATTCGCCTGGACCGTCGCCGCAGGGAGACATGACAGGGCGATGGAAGCTAGCAGTAGAGTCCAGGTTTCGGGAAAGCCAGATGAATGTCGAACAACAGCTTTGGAAGACAGCTTTCTGCCGTGCCTCCTGCATACTTAGCTGGAAGTTGAAAGTGTCAATCAAAGTCGAACTTGCAACTTGCAGAGAAGAATGTGCACTAGGCTGGACATGCATGATTCGATGCATTTGAGACAACGCCTCACATGTCCCTTGAGCCTGCTTTGCAGCAGCATGGTTTCCTGCATCCCGCCGCAGAAACTGAACCCCACGCATCATCCGATCACTCGGATCACTGACGTGGACACGCTCTATGCGTACCTGGAGGATGCACGGCCCTCAACTCAAGCATGAAGTATAGTTCCTCGGGGTACTACCAGATGCGAGGAATGCATTGAACAGGTGTTTGTTCCGGCGCTCTACAAGAACAGCACCGACATTCAGCTTGCGGAGAGCATTTCACCGTTTGGGTCTCGAACCTCGTTGCTGCTCGCAGTCCGAGAACAGCCAAGGCCATTTTCCCAAATCTCAGGCACCTCAAGCCCATCGACATCGCCAACCGATTGTTGGGCACGGTTCGACTGCGTCAGGCATCGCCCCCCACTGGCCCCTCCCGGCCATACAGAATCAGTTGGGCCTGCAGCGAGCCGTAGCATGCCGTAGCCTTGCATCTGGAGCCATCTATCTTCTTGCCGCAGACTTAAGGCTAGCTTCCTGTCCATGGCAAGTTTGCGTTCGCAGATGGCAGGTGCGCGTGAACCTCCAGGAGAACTGCCAGGCGTGTGTCAATACAGAAACACGATCGGCTTTGGCGGGGGCTTTGAGGGAACTTCTCAGGCTCAAGTTGTCCATGGCTGAATGAGGCAAAGGTTACTTTGTATTCCGGTGGTGGCGGCAGGTGCTCCCGTTGTTTGAACAGTATACTGTGTGGAGCTCAGATACTTGAATTGAAAGTCCTTGGCACACGATATGGCAACAACCATACTCTGCCAACTTCCACCGTCTGCAATTCTAGGGCCGGTGAGCTGGGAGTCGGGGCACGTGCCTGAGGTCAGCTGCTATCCCAACTACAGCCCAGGCATCCTCCGTGCTCGAAGCACTGCAAGATTTGTAAGATGAGAAGCCAGCACCACCTTGGCAGGGACTGCCAGCACGACTGCCTACGGTCCTCAAGAGAGGCACGAATCGTTCAGCTAATGTCCTCGGCCGGCCCAGTATGGAATCGCTGCAATGCACGCTTCCGGGCAGGTTTACATTCTCAGAAGACACGGTGGGCATTCCCTACACGGGCGCGCTCGGTTCGTGCGCAGATCAGATCACGCTTTGAGCAACACACGCACGCACCGCGGGCTCAGCTCCGAGGTACTCGGCAGACGGCTTCATGCAGTTGCTAGCTTCCAACATGAGTCAGGCCTTGGGGCCTTGTGGGTGGGAGATGCTGGGATACTGCGAGCTGGGACTGAGAAGTGTACATAGTGTACTTGTAGGCCATGCAGCAAATCCAGCAGCTGAAAGTCGACGTCCGGAGTCCCGGAGTTCAGAAGTGTCCGAATGCCAGATTAAGGGAGGCTTCAACATTCTAGTCCGCGAGCTTTGCCATCAGAGATGCGAGGGACGATATTCACGATAGGCTCCGCTCCGGCCTCCGGCCTTGCGCTTGCGCTTTTTAAACTGAGCCGAGGGCTATATGGATGCAGCCACCCGTGCATTCTTCGCGGAGCTCAACATCTGGAATTCCAACATCGGCCTGCCGGGGCCCGGGGGACCTTGGAGACTCCGCCTTGCGAAGCTTTGACCTGGCGGCTGCCCGAGGTACGCCGTTGTCACCTTCGTGGTCGAGTTTGGTGCAAGTGGCGGGACCGCACAGGAGGCCTCCGTACTTCTTTGTCTCGCTAGAATCCCGCGAGAAGTCTTCGCTGAGCTTCATGTGCTCGGCAGATTATGATCAGCACAATGACCGAGCGTGTGCTGGCCCGAACCTGAGAGGGAAAAGCTCCCGGGCTCTCTACCAAAGCTTGGGAGAAGGAGCATCTCGAGGGTGCCTGGGCACACGCACCCGAGCATACCTCCCCGCAAATCACGGCAGGTCTTCGTGGTTTCAGCGGGTCTTGATCCATGTTAATGTTGGCTGATTCGGCTTCAAACACAGACACGTCCCAATGGGCTTCACCTCTAGACTCAAGCCAGCCAGGAAGGGGGACAAGGGAGGAAGGCGAAACCGATGGATAAGCCGGAACGGCCGTGAGCCGCAGCCTCTGAGACTCGATCCCTACATGTAGTAGAGAGGAGAACGTTTCCGTACACGTTGTCTCAGAGCCTGTTCTCTGCTTGCAGACTGTGGGCGGCCTCGGCACAGCACTGGACTGGCGCCTCGACTTCAAACGAACGGAAGCTCCGGGAGGAGCTGGTGCTCTTTTCATTCGGGAGCAGGTTGGCAATCTCCATCTCACGCACATCTGCTGACTGAGTTTGCAATAATGTTGCTGTGCCGAAGAACTAACTTCAGAATCGTGCGCGAGTGTTGAGGTTAGCTTTTGTGCTTCTGATTCTCGTCATGATATTCGTGGTGCAGTTCATCTTCGAGGCGCATCCACTGGACTTGAAAGCCCATGCGAAGAAAAGCTGTCTCGCGAAGATCCACGGCAGGAAGTTCAGGAGCTGTACAGCAGCTGGCGTACCTATTTCTTTGTCAGCATCCCAGGCTCTGGATTTGGACATAAGAGCCATGCCGGGTGAGGGCGAGACTGTCAATCAAGTGACTCACCCATGCGTGGGTCAGTTACATTAGGCAGAACTGTCTCAGATCTCGGCGAGTTGCTGAGGATGCATGGAATCTGCTCGACTGGGTGTGCCTCTGAGTTTGTGTGCATGTGCTCCATGGGAGGCCATGGCCTAGCAGTGAGCATGATCTTGGCGCAAAGCTTGGAGCATGAACTCCTCCGTCTCTTGCCCGGGGTTGCAAGCCATGCGAAGCAGCATCATGAATGCAGACGAGGCTTTGCTAGAACCCTCTCTCTTCTGGTGCATGATGCTAACAATTCCTAAGTTCTGTCACTCCAGGCGAACATGGTCCTGCTGCTCATCGGATTCACCTTGCGCATGCTGCTCTTCTCCGACGTTGGGCCGGCATGTTCGAGCTCTGTCGGAGTCAAGCTGCTGCTTAAAATTCCCAGAGGCAGCCAATGCCAACGTGGGCCTCGAGCAGCTCTCCAACGTTGCCCAAGACTCAGCAACAAAAAAAAGCTCTCTGGACTCTTCCGGTTTCAGGGACTCTCAAGCTCGTTCAGTGTAGATTTGTCTAAGTCTAAGTATAGCTACTCAGCTACTAATTAGTATCATCGGCAACGTGGTGTAACACTTGTGCGTGCACCGGAAGCGACAAACGGCGTAACTGCCTGAAGCACTCCGGCTCGATGCCCCAAAACTTTTCTCCCACCCATCCCAGGGTTTGTCGGAGTGCGGCGGTTGTTGGACTCCTTTTGGAGAAGCATACTTGCTGCAGCACTTAAACGGCCCCGGAACTGTGCGGTTTCGAACCGCTCATCAGCAGAGCCCGGTGGCTTGTCCGATCCAAGGATTCCTTTCAGAATATCTCAGCCCTGGCCAGCGCGGCCACGACAGCCTGCTGCCCAGCTGGAGCTTCCGGCGTACTAAGGGCTCGGAGAACGGTGGCTCAGAAAGGAAGGCAGGAAGGCCGTGGCGCATGGGCTCTTAGTCTTAGCTTGCGAGGTTCGCGTTCTCAACGCCTTCAATTGCGCAGGGGGCCCGATCCGACATGGCAATATCAAATATCCATACTGGCAGAGTCACTTCAGAACGACCTCTGCAGCAGCTGTGACTTGTGTGACGATGGTTCTGCAGGTTCTTCTTTGGGGCAAGGTGACCAAGTACTTGCGGCATCTGCCGTTGGTGAAGGAGAGAGCTTTGATGTGGTGTTGGTGGTTGGATGGTGAGTGGAGCATTTGGGCCGCTTGGATCTCCGAGCTGTGCATGAAGTGACATCATCCGCATGATCCCCTTGACAGCTCCAGCACCGGTGTCTCAATGACGCAAGCAGACGCCGAAAGCGTAGGAATTATTGTAGAAGATGTCGGAAGCCCGCAGCGCCAATGCTAGAGATTGCAGGAGCTGCAGACACAGGGCCCTGCCTTAAATCACTCATGTGTTGCAGAATCTGATCCGAACGGTGTGGACAGCGTTCGATTTGTCCCAGCCCCGGCACGAAGTTTATAAATCCACCATGTCCCTCACGAGCTCTCGTGTGGTTCCTTTGGGAAGGTTTCTGCCGTTCCTGATTATGTTTGGGGTCGCTCTGGTCGGCTTCGTCATGGCCTTCAACGTAGGCGACGATCAGCCTTCCTCGGAGGACCAGTGGAAGGCCAAGTGCTGTGTTGCACCTGCTGCAAGGCTTTGGTGACAAGGTTGCCGAATTGGCCAACTTCACCACGTCGGCAGTGTACCTGCTGGAGCCCAAGGATGCCAAGGAGCATCTCGAGGAGGAAGGCCATAGGACTCCGTTGGACCAGTAGGACCGAGCCATTCTTGCAGTTGAGGTGCAGGGCCTTCCTGAAGGACGTGCAGCTGATGCCTGTGTGGCTTGAATGGAACGCCTTTTTTACTAGGGGAGGAGCCCACAGGCCACAGTCAGGCAACTCATGCGTTGGAGATCTTCCTGCGTAGCAGGCGATAATCCTGCGACTAAAAGGAATCAGGCACAAACTCCTGGCTCTCCTAGTCCTAGTCGCAATTTTACAGAAGTGGCGATGCCTTGTTAGCCTGCGACCAGCAATGAGATGGAGAAAGGACTGATCTAGAAGCGGTCCCAGAACCTTGCAAGGTATGCGATCACACCTTTGTTCGGTGCCGGTTTGATTTTGCTTTTCTACCTTAACATGATCGCCGTGGCGGCCTCGGTTTGACTCCGGTGTTCCTGCAAGAGCAAGCCTTTCTGCCACGTTCGTTGCCTGATGGCCGTGGCTCAAACTTGGTGTCTTTCGTCGATCTGAAGCTCTGAGGCCGCAGGCATAGGCACCAGGCACCATCTCTATGCAGAGCTAATGACGGCTTGCGGCTTGCGTCTTCCAGTACTCTTCACGTGCAGGATGTCTTTGTCAATACAGGGAGGCGGCTTCATCCGAGACCCGCGCTAGTTTGCTGATGACGATGCCAAATCCATGGCTGCGCAGCCTCACTGCAGATGGAGTCTGGGGATATAGGAGATGGAACGTCTGACTGGTACTGACTGCCGTCTTGGCATACAGGAGTGGCCTTGTGAGCATACTTCCCACACCCTGCCACAGGTTTGCTGCATACGCATTGCTTCAACGCATACCTCGTGAGGTCTTTGACAACAGTTGCACCTCATGTTCTGGTGGAAATCCTCTCCTACATCACGCACGACTCACGTCGGCTGAAGACCTTTGGCGCCCTGAATTCCGGCTGTCTCTAGCAGTCTCAGTGGCTGCGACCGGAATTCAGTGCACTTCTAACGTTCTGATTGACTAGGTGTGGTGTGCAAAGCTCTCACCGCAACTCTGGACGAGGTTTGGTTCTCAGTTGTGGAGGGCACGCTTCAACGCTGAGCTGGTCTGCGGCTGCCAGCCCTGTGCACTTGTGAGGAGAGCGCTTGGTGGCATCTTTGCCAGCGGATTCTCGACCGCAAGTCCCAGTCCGACCGAGTCGCAGACAGGGCCGGACAGAATCGAACGGGCTAAGTTTTCCCAAGGTATTGGTATGCTACCGACGACAGGCTGAAGGAGTGGCCGAAGCTCTCAGCACGAGGAGCAACTGGTGCTGAGAATGTGCTAGCATTGCCTGTCCAGTCTTCTCTCAAGTCTGGCTGCTTGGCAGGTAGGTTGGTTGATGTTGGTTGGTTGGGGCTTTGGTTGTCCTAGGATGCAAGAGCCAGCTCATGTCATCGTTGCTGTTACCCTCGACAGGCTTGTACCGAGCTTTGGAGCAATGGATGCCATTGGAAGGCCGGGGAAATCCAAGCTGTTGCTCCTATGCCGCAGCTTTGGCTTCGAAGCTGCGACGTGGGGAGAGCTGAGAGGCTTCTATGTCTTGGCCGGCGCCTTCCCCTGGGGCCTCATAGCACTGCTGCGCAGCCTGGTTCAATTTGTAAATCCTTCGCCTTGTCCTCGGAGAGAAGTGGCCGGCGGCCAGGCATCGTCGAGGGCCGTTTGTGCGGCTCCATCGTGCGCTTCATGCCTAAAGACGACGGAGACTTCGCGGAAGTCCAGGTGCAGAGCAGGGCAGCTATGGCCACCGTTGACTGCTGTAACCAAAGTCTTCCTGTCGGGCCTTTACACGAGAAACTTTCCTTTCGTGCGCTGCAGTTTGGGCGTTGGATTGCTGACTCTGGTCGGGTGGTCTGAAGCAAAGAACAAGCGGTCGGCTACCCTGATCCTGCTGGCTCACGAGACGCGGCTAGGGTGGAATCATCCGCTTTGCTATGTATTGTTATGGTTGCATGCCGATGTCAGGGGCCGAGCGGGCTGTCTGTCTGTGAACCAAGAACTTAAGAAGAACGTAAGAGCAAGCTACATTCATCTTGTTGAGAAGCTAGGCGAGCCAATCACTCCACGCCCAAGCTGAGACTTCCATTGGTCTTGCTCCTGCCAGGTGCCATTGTTTGACGCGGCTCGGCCACAGACAGCTCTTGCAGTTTGTTTGTTGTCATGGTTGCCAGTCAATTAAGCGGGAGGAGCTAGCATATTCTGCTTGCTCATGACCGTCCTCTGACAGCTCTTCAGCTCTGTTAATAACAGAATTTCCAGAATGGCAGTTGATGTTTTCACACCCTTGCAATTTGTGCGAAGGTGTCGATCGTGGAAGACAGGCTTGGGATTCTCAGGACTTCCGATTGCAGCTCAAAGCTCTGTTGCTTGTCTGCCTGCAGTCGTCAGGGTGGCCTTCAGCCCTGACGAGAGAAGAGAGAAGACCCTAGCGACCATGAGGAGCTCTTTGACGGCATCTTGGCTGTCTGGCGTGGCGAACCTGGCGCCTGTGGAAGTGGAAGACATCTTGGCCTACACGCAGGACCCCGAAATAACGAAAGCACCGAAAGCACCGAAAGCAATTCCAACAGAGTGCGCCGTGCGACCGCGACCGCCCGCGAGGTGACAGAGACTCTGCGCCTCTCTCTGCGCTCGCAGAGTCTCGAGTGCCTCCAAGGAGTCCAGCGCCTTCTCCTCTCGGCGCCTCGCCGAGGCGCGCGCTGCGCGCGGCGGACGCGGCGGACGCGGCCGCTCTCGATTGAACCGCCGCTTTACGGCACCTGCGGGGTCTGCCGCCGGTCTGCCCAAGGCCGCGCTGTTTACTACTCGTCGGGCGCTGCGTCTGGCAAGCGAGGTCTGGTGATGCAAAGCCGCGATTCGTTTCGGCATTTTGACATGGCGTCGGAAGGGAAGCTGTTTCGGGATGCGCCGATTCGGTTGTTTCGGTTGTGGTTCGGTTCCAGTCAGGAAGCCATGCCCTCCCCAACCCTGCAATCCCTCCCTATGAACTCTGTTGGATGCTGAAGTCCTGAAGGATCCTGAAGGCTTTCAAGCTAAGCAAGGGTCTTGCGAAGGCAGGTTTTGTAGCCCAAGACTTTCTGAAGTGGCGATGGGACGCGAATGGGGGAGGAATGCTTAGAGGCTGAAAGCGGCTGGGGTGACTAGAAGAGGATTGGTTTGTAGTTGTGGACTGGCTCAGCGGTTTGTGCTTGTTCGGGTTCGTGTGGCCAGGCGGTTCATGGTGTTCGGGCTTGTTTGCCCACCCTCTTCACTCTTGAGATCAAGCGAGAGCTCTGGTTCCGGTGTGTGGTCGGGTTGGCAGCCTCATTGCGTAGTCATGAAGGTGCACTTGCAGATGGTCAGAGACCAGAGAGTGGACCGAGCAACGAACGCAGGGGTGGTTGTGCCATAGTTCTACCGAGAGTCCGAGAGAAGCTCTGGTGGCTTGCGTGACAGGCACCGACACATGGGCATGCACCTGCAAAGACCGCCAAGACTGTGGCCGGCGATGGCGAAGGCCCAATCCTGCGAAGCTTGAGAGCGTTTAGGAATGGACAACCATGAACCTCACATTATGTTTTGATCCATCCGGTGTGTCACTATAGCATGTTTTGGTGCTGCCAGGCTATGCAGCGCATGCCGTTGAGATGCCGCTGAATCCCCCAAGTCTACCGGATGATGGCGAGGAGAGTCTGTTGTGGGCACTCGCGTTCCATAGCCACAGTGTCAAGCTGTGCGCTCTGTCAGTGCTGCCGAACTTGGTTCCATGACAGGACCGGGATTCTGACGACTCTGATGTGCCGGACTTAGGGTTTCTGAAGGGCGGAGACTCGGAGAGAGGGCTAAAAGGGAGCGTGACGTTCAGGACTGGCCGGGGGCAGTCTGCAGCAGCAGCTTGTCCTGCATGAGAGGGCCAGGGATGATACAGGATGGTCCGATGGTGCTCCTTCGATGCGTTGAAGCTCAGCTCAGGTTCGTCTTGGAGAGTTGGTGAGCTGGACAAATCGGAGGAAAGTTTCCGATGTGGGGACACAAGGGAGCGGAACCGCACCGTACTGGCCTTATCTCCTCCACAAAGACAGGAAGAATCGCAACGTAGCAGCCGGAGCCCCTTTTGAGTGCTAGTCTGCAGATGGATTGTTGGATCCTAGGTCCTAGGCACAGCAGCAGAAGCCCCCACAAGACGACTCATAAGATGCCCTCAGAGTAGCTTGTTGGCGAAGGGGCGTGAGAAGAGGAGTTTCTTAACCACCATATTCTTCGATACCACCCGCAGCGAGCACAGCAGTGATTGCAATATCTGCAGCTGACAGCAGTGGCCTGTCAGTTTCGAAGTGAGAATCCAGTCAACGGCCAAGCCACATCTCTTGCGGAAGGAGTCGCTTCTCCATCGCACACAGGCCAGGGCAGCATTCAGTCGCTGATGAAAGCCTGCAGGCATTCTCGAAACAATGCAGTCAAGAGCTGCGTACCTGCCGCGCTGAGGTCCTAAGGCAGCCCGTGTCGTTTAGTGAACACTCAGGAAATGCTTCGGGACATGCTCGGACAGCCCACTTCTTAGCATATCCGACCAGCCTGTGCGTGTCATGCCCTGTCCAGTCGCGATGATACTCCCTTCGTCTTCTTGCAACTTCACATAAGAGTGACTGTTGGCTGTCGCATAGAGTGACTGTTGGCTTCGCCACCTCCAATACCATGCTTCTATACCCAGGTTTCCATGCGACTTGGCCCTCATCCGCAGCCCAGACGAGTCTCTTGTCACCCCACTGGCACCACATTGACACATTGACATGGCCGTTCAAGGACGTCGGCTTCTCGGCTTTGGCAAAAGCTGAGGTTTGTGCCTTTGGATCCTTCTGTTCCCGGACTGAGACCTGGCCTCTACGTGGGGGATTACGGGCATCGCTTCTATGGCTGCTTGGCGAGCGCTGGCGAGTGACTTCTGAGACACATTCAACAGCTCCCTCCAAGAGCACTGAGGTCAGTTTCGCACCGAAGTGCTGTTCCTTGGCTACATGGTCGCCGGAACCGTGTTTTGCTTTTCAGCGTGTCGCTGACAGGCTCCTTGACTATATGCACTTGACTGCAGACGAGCTTCGAGAAGAGGCTCAGGCACGTGTGCGTTTTTTTAGTCAGGCAAACATCTGGTCTAAAGTCCGGCTGAAAATTCGCAAGATTTCACAGGGCTCCCGCGTTCCAACTGCTTGCGCAACTGTGCTGCCACACGGAAGATGCCACGGCGGCTCTTCATGCGCCCACACGGCGAGATGCCTCCTGCAGAGCTGGCTGCGCTCGCAGAGTTGGACATGCCGTGGCTTGACATGAGCTAGAACAAGCTGCAACCTAACAGCGGCAGATCCATTCGCCACAGAGAAGTCTTGGTAGCCGCACCTTTCGCCGCCCTGGAATGATCTGGAATGCGTTGCACTTTGCTCTGCAAGAGCGACCGTTTGACTCTACCCAAGCTCGCTGCAGTTGCAGCACTTTAGCGCGTGCGTCCGTGTTGGCTGCTACGATGATGACGCGTGACGGTGCGAGTGCGTTCGTCCTCAGGCGTAGCCTCCTAACTATGGATTTCGCTGAAGCTTTTGGGATATCGGTCTCTCTTAAGTGGATGTGCCTTTGAGGCCATCATGATATCGCGGGAGACATTTGTTGTGATCATCAGCATCTTGCGAACCGAAACCTGGAAGCCCGAAAACGTTTGGTACTTCCTCGCCGGTACTTTTCCACCGCCGCCTGCAGGGCCGCACGAGAACAAAGGTTTTGCCAGAAGATCCTGCTCGTAGAGGTCCCATGTATTTCTCAACTTTGCCAGTCCTTCCGTGGTCTTCTTGTTCTGGTGCTTGGCGGGTTTATGGGTCGGCAGGGACGTTGCCCGATCTGGTCTTCAAGACTGCGACATGATGGCCAGAAGTGAAGAGAGACACATCCAATCCTTATAGTGGCCGCTACAGTCGTGTGTCGCGTTTGCATGTTTTTTTTTTGGTCGTGATTCCGCCACTGCCGTAAACTAGCTAGGGCGCTTTTGTTTTTTCCGACTGCTGCGATGGACTTGCTTGCACACCCAGAGCCCAGAGTGTCGAGGGGCTACGTTCTTGCGCGACAGCAGCTCGAAGCTCAGGATTGACTTCATGCGCGGCGTCAAGCAATGTGGCGCGTCTTGCCTTGTTGTGAATGTAGACTATTGGGAATGCTGCTAAAATAGACTGACTAGACGCCAGTCTGCCGTGCTTTCCCCCCGCTCCCCCCCTCCCTCCCCCGCTTCTCTCTCTCGCTCTCTCTGTCCGATTTCTGTGATACGTGTTTTCGAGGACGTGCATGTACCTCTTGGTGCGACCACCTTCGTGGCAGTGTGCTCTCCGCCAGAGGTGCCTCGTGGAATCCCCAAGCGAGCGAGCTGACTCTGATGGCCGGTGTTTCGTTCGTGCATTGGCAGGCTGTGACAGTGCTGGCTGCGGGAGCGCCACCTCCCACACGAGTTTTAGATCGACAGACCCCAAGCTGCACTTCGAGAGGCTCACAGTTCTTTTGGTTCGTGGCTGACTGCAGCTCCGACTGATACTGTACCCTAGTGCCAGAAAGCTGAGAAGCTCCTCAGCTTGTCCCTTAGAGATCCTTGGAGTTTCAGACATGGGCCCACGGGTTGCCTGCCCTTTGCATGACCCTTGTCCTATGCCGAGGACCGGGCAGTGGGCAGCGGTTGCGCGGTCCTGGCGCGGCTTTGGAACGCTGGCAATGCCAGGCCCATGGGAGATGTCAACGATTGTCGGAAGCAGGGAGTCGCATCTGACATGGGCCGAGGGTACCCAAGTGACATGTCGCGTCAGAGCGATAATGATGTCAAGCCTGCCTCAACGGACCTGAGTGCTGCTGCCGAGTCGCATACCTAGACACTTTCGGAACCGTGGTGATATCTGGGCGAAGTCACTCACTGTCCTTTGCCCCGAGGCTTTCAACATCCGAGCTGGGCACTGGGTTGGCTGGTTCAGCTCCAGTCTGCAGGAACACATCGCAGCCTGGCTGCGACGATGAAGCGGATTCGGCATTGCGCGAAGTTCTGACAAGGTAAAGTCTGCTCCAGCGGCCTCCTCGGGCACTTTAAGCTTTAAGCTAGCAGCTAGCCGACTGCCCATCTAAAGAAAACCAATACGGGCTGGGACATGGCCGAGGCTTTGGCTTTGCCTGGGACCGGAACCAGGATGCAGTTGTCCTCAGATGGACGCTTGGACTCGCTCATCTTGCCACGCCTGTCGCCACCCGAAGCAGCGATTAAGACTAAGACGGCCCTTAACAGCCCTTCCGGCCCGGATTTCCGCCACAAAGATTAGAGTCTCCCAGGCTGGTTCTCCAGGACACGTGCCCTTTTCTGCAAAGAAGCTGGCTTCCTGCGGACATCCGTTAAAAGTCTCGCTGCAGCTGTTGTCCTTGTCCTGAAGGGCAAGAAGGGGATCTGCTTGATGAGTGCACTCCAACAATTTCAAGGTCGGGCTTGCCTTGATGTTCGCGATGATGGCAGACGCGCTCACTCCTGAGCTGATGTCAATCCAAAAGTGTGAAGCACCATTGTGGGAGATCGCCTGTCTGTGCGTGTGCCCAGGCTGTTCATCGCAAAGTACAGCAAGGTGGTCGGGCTTGATTTCCGGAAAAGGCATTGGACGGTCGTAACCAACTTGGGGCCCGGGTGTAGAAAGTCTGGAATCAATGGTTTCGAAACTTCTCTGCCATTCAGTAATTGATGGCTCATGATAGCTAAGCCCCTTGGACAGCATCACTGATCAGGAGCGGGAAGCCCGGAATGCTGAAAGGGCATACTGGAATGAGGACCGCAAGAATACTTCAGCATGTCGGACGATCTGCTATGGGAGTGGGGTTGTCTGTTCGAAGTTCGACATCATAGAGGGTATGCAGCTCATCCTGTTGGACCGTGGTGTGCTGCAAGAGTCGGGGAAATCAGAGTATCCCAGAGAAGGGTGCATGTTCAGGAGACGAAGAGAGAGCTGTAAAGAATCGCAGCACGCATCCACTTCGTGTGTTGCTTCGGGCAGGACGAGCCCCTCGAGGAGGTTTATCGGAGGGTCAGCGGCTTCATCCAGAGGTGCAACCGTACTGCACAACGCCAATCGCATCCATCCAGAGAGAGCGAGAGAGAGAGAGAGAGAGAGAGGGAGAGAGAGAGAGAGAAGTAGTCGCGGAAGGGGGCGCCTGGGCACGGGTCCACGACCTGTGGACTCTTCCCCTGCGAACTGAAGTGAAGTGAAGAGAGAGAGAGAGAGAGAGAGAGAAGTAGTTGGCAGAAAGAAAGAGAAGGAATTGGTGGAGCAGAGGAGCAGAGGAATTGGATGCTCACTGCAGCCATCAACCACTCTCGCAGATGCACCTGGAACACCCCCTCATGCACGGAGACGTGCCTAGTCCCTCCTCGAGTCCTGCAGAAGAAAAGACTTGAGATACCGAACGCATTGCAGACTGGCATCCCTTGAAGGATGCACGAAAGAATCAATCAATGAAGAAGCAACCACACTTACATGATGTTACCTGCACGGCAGTGTTCCGAACAGAAGTCCCAGCATCATGCCTGACGCAGAATCATGATCCGCTTCTTCCCCATGATCTACGTCAGATACCGGAAGATGACCGAAAGGCCAGCTGCGCTTCCATTCACTCTCGCACAGGCTGCCACTGATGTAAGCACACGAGAGGTTGTCAACGCCCGATGACGATGCGGGCTCTGATACCTCCAGCAAGGCAAGGGTGAGCGGAAGTGAGGACCTAGGGTTGGAGCTGCGTCTGTGCGAACTCGGATGTCTGAGGGAAGGCGCAAGCAGGCGGCCTTGGAGGACAAGAACGAGCGTGGCAGCGCTGGGCGCGCCGTGCTAGATGCGAGATCGAGGCTCGGCTGAGCAGGATCGTGTTGGACTGGAGTGCCAGGGGTGGCAAGAAATCGACAGATGACGATCTGCAGCCTCTGGCTCAGTTTGAGAAGTGGTCTCTTGGACTGCCTGTTGTGCGATGCTCCGCCTGGCAGTTCGAGCCACTCTGGCTTCAGCCACGACAGCAGCGAAGGGCCGCTGAAGCCTGGGGCAGAGGACCGTCACGAGCATGGTAGGCCTTTAGGAGGAGCACGAGCGACTGTGAGGGAGAGAGACGCTGCAGCGCAGGAGCTCAAGCGAGCCATAGAGCACATGTCAAGCCCTCAGCGCTGAGTAGTTGGCAGTATCGGAGATGGGGCTTGAACAAGCTCCGATCAAGTCCTCGTCTTGAACCTTAGGATGAAGGGGGTCCTGGAAGCACAAGAGCGCAAGCGAGGGAACGAGTCGAGGAGAGAAAGAAAGACAGACGCGCACTTTGTGTATGAGAATTGGGCATGCAACAACGCTTGCGTCATGGACTTAGACGCTCTGGACAGCGCAACTCACGCGCACACCGAGGTTGTCTTTGTGGCATCTATGTACAGCAAGTGCTTACCAGCAACGCCCGTGAGGGACGAACGATGGCAAACAATGAGCATCTCCCAGACCTGCTTTACGTCAGATGCCATAGCAAGGTCCGGACGGATTCTGTCGGAACTGACCTTGGTGGGAATTGAAGTCAAGCGTGGAACTCATTGGATGGTTGCTCCTTGTCTCCGCACACCGTCAAAAGCTCGGCGACTTCCAACTCCTAGGTCCGAGCTGCACGACGTGACCGAGCGCATTGCAGCAGCCCCAGCGCCTCCATGATGCGTGCAATGAAGGGCCACTTTCAGCTGCATGCCTCCAGCCTCCAGGCTCAGATGCAGATGGCTGTCGAAGAGCTCGCCTGGAGAATGGAAAAGGTGCGCGGCGCACAACACATCCGACAGCTGAGCCGAAGAAAGCTTAGGAAACAGCTCAGAAGCTGCAAGCTGCCCAACTGTCGCAGACCGACATTCCAGAGTAAAAAGCTGACTGTTGAATTTTTCTTCCTGACAGGTGCGAAGTGATCAAGATCAAGAGATGGCCGATCCAGAAGATGCCATGTGATCAGTAGATGTGCTCACTTACGTAAGGGGAGGCTTGTTATGGAAAGTCCTACCAGCACTTCTCATAGGTTGCCATGGATAATCTCTGCAAGCGAACACACAGCCCGGAGGGCTGCATGTGTCAAGCTCGCTCGGCTGCAGCTGAAGCAAGCGGTCCAATTGTTGTTGGGATTAGTTTTTCTTGTTGATACTGATACTGTACGCAAGTATTGAAAATGACCAGACCTGCTTCACTTGCAGCGGCGCAGTGTCACTCGCTTCCAGAAACAACCTGAGAGCGCAGAATTCGACAAAAGCCTTTAGGCTCCTCTCTGAGTTTCTGGCTGTGCTCGCGAGGATCACTTCCCTGCATTGGACCGTTTTGTGCTGCTGACTTGCTCCTCAGGTCTACGCTGGCCTATGTTCGGCCTATTCGCCTATTGTTGATCGTCATACATCAGATTATGTGAACAGGCAGACAGTAATATGCGACATTCACGAGTAAGTCGTGACCAAATCGGCGAAACAGCTTTGACTAACTCCGCATTCCGGATGACGACGAAAACAGGATCCACGGAGCTGCGGCACCTCGTGGACGGGTGCTTGGGACGGCAAGTTTGCACCGCTCTTGTGCATGCAATGCCCGCAGCAGAGTCGATCTGGAAACGCGGTGCAGTGCATTCTGAGAGAAGTCCTATTCGCTGGCTTAGCCATGCTTAGCTCGTGCCTATTCTCTGCACGTTCAGGCCACCGTTCCCATTGGCTGTTACAGGCCAGGCTCTTGTGCACCGGGGGACAACAGATGGGAAATTTGCGCAGTGGCCAAGAGGTAGGCCTTGAGTGCATTGAGCAGATGCATTCGTCCTCTTTCGTCGGTCTACTGTAGCTTGAGCTGCCAGGCGCTCTGCTGCAGCTAGGAACAGTTCACTATGTCTGGTCCCTTGGCAGTAGTTGTTAGTAGTTGAGTGAACTGGCAGTTCGTGGCAAATCTGCAGGGGAATTTTGCAGGTTTTCCTCAGCTAAGGTATGCTTTTACGTCGGCACATGATTGTCTCGCGGATCCAATCATCTGCCTGGCACGGCCCTGGGATGCAGATCCATTCGGCCGGACGGTGGTGGCTTGTCTGCATTGTTCTGGAACGAGGTCTTCCCTTCAAGGTTCTTCTGAGTGCAGTCTTTCGCACCTGCACACGGCATCCTGCCTAGGTCTTCGTGGACGCGTTTGCGCCTTGGCATCACGCATTAACAATGCTCGAGTGCTTAAGACATGAACCCGATTGCGACTGTTTAATGCAGATACACGTCAACTGCTCTGTCCAAAGAATGTCGCGCCCAGACAGCACAACTTGTGCCCACAGCACTCCGGAAAGCATTTGGCCAACAGAATCGACCGATCACCACCTACAGGGCTTTCGGACTCACAGTTGTGTCTCAAAGGCAGGAGTCCAGCTTCAGATAATGGAAATTTGAAGCTCGTTGTCAAGACCGCCGTGGTCATCCACGTTGTCTCAGAAATCTCGACAGAAGCGCCGACTGCACAGCCTTCCCTCTAGGCTTTTATCCCCACTCACGCCGGCCTGGGCTGCCCTAAACCCTCCTTCCCTCGTGGTAAACCCTGGTAGTATCAAGCATGTCATGGGCACACTTGTTGGAGCGTGGGTTGGGACTTCTTGTGGATGGATTATAATAGGGCTGAGTGTCGGATTTCTCGTCTACTTTGCTTGAAGAGTCCTCAGACTACCAGCGGGGTGCATTTCACGACGAAGCTGTCGTGGTTTCCGCTTCAAGAGGCGAGAGTGCGGGTTGGATTTCTTGTGTCCCGTTTGCTGGCTAGTCGGCTGACTACGGACTTCTGGGTCAGGGGCTGTTGCCGTTTGCCGTTGCCAGCTGTCGAAATGCATTCCGTGCTGGAGGCATTGACTAATGCAGTGCAGCGAGCGAAACTGGGGAAACTCACGGCTTTCATCAGATTCTCTAAGACTCTAAGGCGCTTTTCATGTGGTTCCTCTCCTTGCGCACGCTGCCGGGAACCGGGACCTCCGACCCTTCAATCGTCGAAACCTGGCACAAATTCAGCCTCAGCCTCGGCCCCTTGTCATGCGCTGCTTCTGCCCGTTAGGATCGGCTGTGGTCGATCATGCCCTGGCTCTATGCTTGGCAATGGTTCGCTGCTTCCTGTATGCAGGGCTTCAACAGCCGTCTGCTTATCATGGCCGTGCTCTCTAGCAGCTTGACCCAAAGAGCATCACAAGCTTCCGACAGCCGCACTGCCGGGCAGCTGTTCTGTTGCGCACTCTTTCACGCTGGCTCAGGTGTCTGGGGCTTCCGCTTGACTTACAACTTCTGGATCAAGGGCGGCTTCAGTGGTGGCGAGGATTGCCAAAATAATAATTATGCGCATTCCAAAATGTCTAGACGTGCACCGGCATGGATCACTCTGATGTCTTGTGCTTGGCGAGGACTATCGCTGGGCAGTTGTGCGCCAATGGTATCCAGGTTGGCAGTGGGAGGTTTTCAACCTCCTCTTCATCTGCCTTTTCCAGCAGCACCTGGACTGAACATGTGAAGTGAAGACTTGAAGAGCTGGCTGTAATCCACCCAGAATGCCTCAGCTGAATGTAGCCCTGCTATGAAATCTTGCGTGATTAGGTGCGCGATCTTGGCCTTTACTGTCCCAGCAGTTGCAGCGCTCCAGTCGGACGCGCCCCTGGCCTGGCTGGACATGGTGGCAACGTGTTTCTACTTGCTTCTTTGCCTGGGTGAGGCCAGGGCATGAGCCATGAGCTGCCTGAGCCACGGGAAAATGCAGTTTTCTTCTGAATCCTTGCGGGTCTTTGCTTTCGTTTGCATTCCAGAAGCTGGGATGCTCCGACCAGACTTCCGGCAGAATTGTGAGATGCCCATGAAGCAAGGCCGTCGCGGACGCGCAAATGTTTGCGTTCCAGACGGAGAAGTACCGCCGCAGAGCAGCGGGCGAAGAGATGGGAGTTTATGGAAACGGATTCATCCAAAGCGGTCTCTGGGCTTGGTCGCGGCATCCCAACTACTTCTGCGAAGCTCCTCGGCTCGACAATGTAGTTCTAGGACATTGTGGGGGCCATTTCGGAGCCTGAGGTTACGATGTGGTGGGTCTTCTACCTCTTCAGCATCATGGCGATTTAAGCTTTTTCTCACCAGAAGCTGATTCGAATTGATATTCGAACGCGACGGAACTGCAAAACAGCCCGATGTTCCGGCAGGCATACCTGCTACCGGAAAGACAGTCAACTGGACCATTTTGGGACCCCTCTTCTTGAGTGGGCTGTTCCTGATACCTGGGGCATCTCTGGATATTACGGATGCTCAGCCCGAACTGGAGGTCACTCGAACGAGTTGTTGCCATCTTGCATGCCTGCGGTGTGCCTCTGGTTCTCAGAATAGTCATCGTCCAGGGAGGGACACTGTTTAGGTTGACAGCTTGCAATTCAGGAAGCGCTGTCCTCCAGCAAGTACCCGGAGTACGAGCGATACAAGCAGCAAGTCAGCAAGTTCTTCCCACTCCCCCCGCGGAGGAAGGAAGGCTTGCTGGCTGAAGCTTGAGCTGCTAAGCCGACCCAATATCCAAGCTTAGGAGTTACCTTAAGTATGCTGTGGTGAAGCATCCATGACACCTTCGCACACGTCCAACACCCCTGAGGTTGAGTCGCGGAGAGAATCTTAGACAAAAAGTGCGTGGACCGCTTTCGGGGTTTGTCGCTGCTGCACCTACATGTTGTTTACCGGTCTTACCATATTCAGCAGTCTTGAAGCCATTGAAGCTCGAAGCTGGCACTTCAACTTGTCTTCCATTCTGGACATGGCGAGAAGTCCGATGATGCAGCTGGCTTTGCTGGTGCTGTCCTTGCGGATTGTAGGCCAGCCGCTAGCCGACATTCTCGCCCTGCAGATGAAGTTTGCAAGAACACTCAGATGTCGGCAGGGTTTGCAGTTGAGTTTAGGGCAGAGTTCTCAAGATACTAGTAATACGGGT
Source organism: Symbiodinium sp. clade A Y106 (assembly GCA_003297005.1). NCBI lineage: Eukaryota > Dinophyceae > Suessiales > Symbiodiniaceae > Symbiodinium > Symbiodinium sp. clade A. The sequence goes on from BGNK01005315.1 coordinate 26,130, forward strand.
TTTTCCCCCGCTGCACAGGCAAAAGCTTGAGCCGCCAAGAAACCTTGCAAAATCCGATTAGTACATAGAATAGAACGAGGAGGACGGGGGCTTGACTGAGATGCAAGAAAGCTTTATGCGTCAGGGGCCACACAAAGCAGTCTGCAGAGCTTCACCGTGTTCTCGGATCCAATCTTCCTTCGCCGGGGCGAAGTCCACAACCGCTCCTTGGCACACTATATAAGAGAGGCAGGCAACTCTGGCGCAATTGAAATTGCAACACATGCGGCACTCTCAGGATACGTTCTTCCAAAGAGGCTGCCGGACGAGATTGTGCACCATGGCGGAATTTGCCCACATTTCAGATTAATGCGCTGCGGCTTAGGCTTCGGCAACAGCAGCAGTAGCGGCAACAACAACGGCTTTGCATCAGAGCGATGTCCTGCAGTAGTTTCCGCAGAGCTTGTAATCCGGGCTGGTCCTACTGTTACTAGCTACCGCTGCTACCGCTCCCTCGATCTCCTGCAGCCGGCTTCGGCTTCGGCTCTTGCTGCTCCTGCACCTGCTGCAGGCAGAAATTTGCTGGCAAGACCATGCATCTGAAGAGCGTTGACCTCGACATTGTGCTGGTCAACAACAAGACCGGCGAGAAAGTGCCAGCGCCGCTCTACATGACATATAATCACCATCATGCCTTGCTGCTGGGAGCTACTGATGCCATGATGAAGCTCCTGAGTTGCAGCAGAGAAGGCTGTGACACGCAGCCGAAGTTAAGCAGATAACCTAGAGTGCCGAATCGTCATGCACCGCAGGTTGTACAACAAATCGAAGGACAAGGATCCTCTTGACCCACACTCGTCCCCTGATCAGACGGCCAAGCACCAGCATCATGGATGCGCGATGCAACTAGGCAATGGACAAAGAGCTTCACTTCAGGGTTGCGATCATGGTGCAGTCCAGCGACGTCAGCAGTCAACACTCGGTACCGGCGCTCCATGTGTGTGTGTGTGTTTGTTTGCATCTGGGTCATGTCCATGTCATTCAGATAGAGGCAAGAAGGATTCTGCGGGAGCCAAGGAAGCGCAAGTCCTTCGAAGCTCTGCTGGCAGCAGCGCTGCCGGAGTCCCAACGTGGCGACATCTCGGTCTTCGGAGGCGCAGACCGAAGTGTTGCATGAGGGAAAACTTCTAGGCCTGCTGGCATCTGCTGGCTGGATGTCGAGTCCAGAGTTAGGAAGCGGGTTCTCCCTGCGCAGGGGCCAGTGGAGCAGAATATCGTGGAACCTCGAATCGATTGGCTGGGCCTTACACGTGCCTCAGAGGGCAATACTTGATATGGTGTGTGTGTATGTGTTTATGTACATATACATATGTATATATAATATATGTATGTATCATGCCATGTCCAAATTAAATACGCAGCTCGTGCTTAGAGCTGCATGTGATTGGTCTTGGGGTTCTTGAGAGGCTTTCTTGCTATTGAGTGAGTGAGGTCTGGGCGCAAGTGCAGGGTTTGTACTAGCCCCGTAGGTACGACGTGAAGAATCCGGAGAGCTTCATGGTGTTGATGCACTTCATCAACAGCCACGGCGTTCCTGAAGATCAGAAACTCTGGGAGTGCCCCTGCACTTCGAGATCGAAGATCAACGTGACGAACGGAACGATCGATGGCAAAAAGCCTATCGCATTTCAGTGCTCTCAGCAGCTTCTCGACCAAAAGAACACCGGCTGCAGCCTGGCCACATATGAGGGTGGATACAGATGCTGCGAGCATGGAGTCTTCTTGACTGAAGAGCTGCCTGGACCAGATTCGCCTGTGGACCAAATTGAGACCAAATTTACTTTTGAGTACTACGAGCTTGATGCCCCGGAGACGAAGGTTGCAAGGCCGACGACACAGCCGTCTTGCTGTGATGCCACCGCCGGTTACCTTCACAATTCCTCTTCGCAGTTTGCAAACCTCGAATACGACGTGCCGAAATGTGCGGATGGCACACCGCCTGACCAGTGCGTCCATGTAATTGAGAGCATCGAGTATTTCGACGCAGACGGAAAACATCACGGCGAGGACGAAGAGTTTGAGTTGGTGCATGCTTGGGGGCATCAGCATGTGGCTGGCCTTGGCCTTGAGCTCTACCGAGTCTCAACCAACGAGCTACTGTGCCAAAGCCATCCCAAGTACGGCACAGGCGTGCAAGCGGGCGATGAGCATGGATTTGTGGTTGGCATCCCGCCTTGTGTTTGGGGCCCACCCCCTTTGAGCCCACCTCCGAAGATTCGCCGATTCGATCATCTACGTACCGTCGCCAGGTACAACGCTTCTGAGAAGCATCATGGTGTCATGTCTTTGTGGCTGCTGACATCAGCCTCTCTCAAGCCTGGATCAGCCAGGGTCGAGTTTCAAGTCTGAACAAGCGTTTCATAGATTGAGTGGGATTGCCACACCGGTACAGATGGAGGAATCCGCAACTGGCTCTGTTGGAGGCTGCGCTGGCTGGCTTGAACACGCAGACCGCCAACGGCATAAAATATTGTGGACACTTGAACTTTGAAAGATATCACGCGTTCTTTGTAATTCGAATGCTTGCCTCGACAATTCATAAAAATTCATATATTTATATATATAATACACACAAAATATATATATATATATATATGTATATATTTCTGATTGGCATCGGCGCGGACGTTCTGACGCAACTTTCGTACGTACTGAAATCGTGCGTTCTTCTGAGAGGTATGATACAGTTGTGTATATATGAAGTATCCTTTGCACCTTGGCCCTTGTCTGGGACGGGGTGGGGCCGAACGGGTGCTTTGTTCGATTTGGGGTCATGGTAAAACATAGCGTTTTGCATTGTACGTGCGGCAAGAGGGGGAGGAGAATTGTAGTGCGGAGGTTTGGGCGCGTTTTTGGCGGGGGGCCTGGAAGAACCGAGTAGTCACTAGAGTCTTCATAGAATTTAGATACTTCTGTACATTTTGGGGGTTTGAGAACGTAGTGGTATTTTTGTGTAATATAGAAATAATATGGAGACTTGGGTGTTTTTTTATAGATATGTTTTATATAGTAAGGAGATTTCTAAGCGTTTCGGGGGTCTTGGAAGTTTATAGTGAGTCTTTGTAAAGTGGGGAGATTTGGGTAAATAGTTGGAAATATGGAATAAATTAATAACATGAAAATTGTTTCGGATATTTTCTTGATTTCTGATATGAAAGGTACTTCGAATGTAAGATATAGTGTAAAATTAATATAAATGATATATTTCTTGTTATTGTAAAAATTGATTTAAATGGTATATCGATCTTTCTTCGTGCGTTTATATTAATATTAGAAAAGAGTAATAATAATGAAATGGCGTGCGTATTTGTCGTCGCACGATATTTTTATCAAACATTTCTCTTACATATTTGATATTTCAAAAATAAATTCATAAGAAATCGTACGAAGAGTTTCTTAGAGTAACCGGTAAGACTTGAGAAATGACGTACTAAACGAAGGAGAAGATACTATATGGACGTCATGAAAGATAAATACAAGTCTAGGTTGGCTATATGGAAAAAATCAAGAATCGGTAAAAATATCGTAAAAGCCGATACGAAATACGACGCGCACAGGAAAAGATTGCAAAAAAATGATACGAAATGGAAAATTAAATATTTTTTATATAGTGGAGTCCGTAGGATATCGTATTTATTTGCTTGATAACACTACGAAAAACCGATACGAAAATAAAATGAAAGTTTAATTCCGGGTAAGCAAAGTACCAAAATTCGAATTCAGTATATGCCAGTAATAAAATCGCCGCACCCCGCGCAGCGGCAGATACACGTACTCCTAATAATAACAATAAAAATAGTAGCAACAACTCGTGCATGCCCGAAACATCGGCCCCACCGATGCGAAAGGCATTTGGAGTGGCGAGATATCGATTTTCGTATATTTATATCAATACCGGAGCCAATAACAAGAAAAACCCATATCAACCGAAGGCGAGAAATACGGAAAATCCAAGATATTCCGTGATGGCTATTAGAAAAAAGAGCACTCACTAACAAATTCGACGATTTTCGTAGATTTGTCGGCTTCCACCAATTTCGACATTTTCAATGGAAAATGAAGTTATTTTTCTTTCCACTAACAAATTCTATGTCGACAATGTGTCATTTAAATTTGGCCGCGGGTAGATCTCGGCCTTCCGATAACTAGAGATATCAAAAATCCGAGGGTTTTCTACGATAACTTCTAGACCGAGATTTTTCTAAGATAGCTTCTAGAAATGAGAATATCATCGATGATTTGCATCGATTTATGAATCTCCAACAATTTCAATATTTCCGACAGAAAATATTAATTCGATTATATATAAGCATAGAAGAAGAAATAAAGATAATGAAACTAATAATATTCATATAATATAAATTCTATATTCTATTTTTCTTAACGTCCTTATTCAATATAATTCATTAATAGAAAAAAGAGAAAATAGAGTCAAAAGAAAGATATAGTTATAAAAAAATAATACAAAACCCTCGAGATTCTTTATTTTTCATCAAAAAAATAAAATTGTACAACTAATACAAAAAAAACAAATAAAGAAAATTATATAAAAACCTAACCAAAAACAAACTACTATAGAAAAAAGCTCGGGAACGTCGTCTTGTTCACGAAAACAACTCAAAACCCGATATTTTCAGGCTTTTGACCAAACAACCTCCAAAAAATAAACGACACAACCGGCGCGGCGGCAGACGCACGTGCTTCCTTGTTATCGTTATGGTTGATGACTCCGACGTTGACATAAAATACACGAAGACCGACATACCGTTTGCATCAATTTTTACAGCACATCCTGCACTCGAAGTGCATCGGTGTGGCCGATGTTTCGTGCTTACGTGCGACGTGAGAGGAATGACATGCCATTTGCATTAATATTTACAGCGCATCCTACACTCGAAATGCCTTTCGCATCGGTGTGGCCGATATTTCGTGCATGCGTTCGGGGCGAGAGGGGGGACATGCCTTTGGTATTAATTTTTACAGCACATCCTACACTCGAAGTACCTTTCGCATCGGTGTGGCCGATGTTTCGTGCGAGCCCAGTGCGATTTAAGGAAGGGGGGGGGAGGTGGTTACCTAGAAATCGAGAATGGGGGAGGCCCCTGGTTTAACTAGGATATCAAGGAATTGCGTGATTTAGCGCGCGACCGGGGTTCACTACTATCGTAGTAGAAAGGAAAGACTAATTACGCTAGCTCTCGTGATTAGCGTTTTCAATCTTTTGGAAGGGCTCCCAGACGCGCGCCGCATCCCGCAAGCACTCTAGAGTCGGCGCAATTACAAGCTTTCAAGGGGGGTCCCAAATGCGCATTTAGTGGTGTTTTCTGTCTTCCAAGAGGGGGCGGGGGAGTTCCCAAAGGCGCGCCGCATCCCCCCTGCAGTGGCGTTTATAATTTTCCACAGGGGCAATCCCAAATTTACAATCTTCCAGCGGGGGTCCCAAACGCAGTTGACGAGCTTGACCTGGGACGAGGTCCCATACAAAAAGTGGAGAGGTCGATTGGGAGTCGGATACCAAGCTTTCAACCCCGCGTGACTAAGACCTGAGCCGTGTGTATAAAGCCCTGAAAACCAGTTGATGGGAGGGAATATGGAAAAACCGTATGCGACACAATTTTCACTTGTTAAGCAAACGGTCAACAGTTCAAAATGATCCACTCCGTAGTCTTCCCAGTCCAAGTTGCCACTAGGGGCGACGAAGCCCTTGGTAGAGGTACGCCCCGTGTAGGGCAGGCGTCTTGTAGTAAAGCTCGATCCGAAGAGGCTGCGAGCTGACCAATCAGATGCACAGCCCAGTGCTCCCATTGTCTCATAGATGTTCTCAAGTGTTAGTGTATGCGTGTGTGTGCAGATCCAGATTTTCATCATTCTAATCGCAATTGCAGTGCTATACTTTTGGAATTTCATTGGCGTCAGGTTTTGTTTGGAGTAGCAAAGATCCATGATCAGAATATTCAAATCTTATTATCACATCGAAAAAAATTCGATGTCTTTTTCACTTGACTCCGCCTTGCTTCTTGCGGAATTCACGAAAAGCTGCATCTTGCACGCGGTCTGCTGATTCCTTCTTGCACCTGGCTGTCAAGAATCTTGAAATCTGCACTTGTCGTGCCTAATTCGGCCCGCACGTAGCCTCTCTCTGTCTTGCTTCTGAATATCGTCAGCATCTTCTTCTGGAGCAGCGTTGTTGCCCTGGCTCAAATCAAGCTATGCAGCTTCGTTTTGCTGTTTGTGTCTCTGCCTGGCGAGAGGGAGGCCGGCCAGCATCCAGAGACTTCGGCACCCGGCAATTCGCCTGCGTCAGCTAAGGCTCTAAGCGTCTGCGGCCTGAAGGTTTTGGGGCGCATGCCTTTAAGAAGTCCTTGTCTGTAAGGAGCCGGCGTGCCTGAAGCTGACGTGCTCGACTTGACTGCAATGGCTGCAATTCCCCAAGCTCTTGCCCACCTCCTGAGACTCTTTGCTGCCGGCTTGAGACATGTTCTTCCTCTGTACCTGGCTCACGGTGTTTGTGGTGGAACAAGAAATTTGCCACCCTGCCGGGCGTTCAAAGCACATCGCCTTGCCCGAGGAGATGAGCTGAGCTATGTTCTGGACGAATTTGTCGACGGCACGCTGCATCTGGTTGTAGAATACCTCAGTGTGTTCGCAGGTTCGAAGGTTCGAAGTGCAAGCGATTGGAACCCCGTCTGGAAGCAGCACTTTGCTCACACAAACCCACATGCTCAGGTATTGGCGGGAAGATCAGACGCCTTCTCCACACGCTGACAGTCCTCCCACAGATCCGTCAGGGTCGAGGTTGCATGCATGCTAGGGGCGGCTGCATCCATTGGGCGAGGGTTGGGAGATTGCGGACACACAGACGTGAGAGCCTCGAAACTGTTGCCAACCGAAGCTGTTTCACTGGATCGCACATCGTCGCTTCGCATTCTTGCATGCCATTCTGAAGTTGCACCCGGAAGCATAGGCAGGTTTAAGCGCCGAGACACCGCTGTCCTCAAACATTGCTAAGGATCTGCCCATGCGATTGGCCCAGCGTTTCATGTGCTCCACCTCAGGGCAAGCTGAAGGCTGCAAAGGCTTGGAACATAGTCCTTGTGGAGCGCAGCATAGCGCAGCCTGCAACGTGCTCTGCTGGAGCTTCTCACGGCTTTGCTCATGCTCCTGGGCATGACATTAGCTTGGAAACGACTTCGGCTGGACAGGAGAGCAAGCTTTTTGTCTCTCTCCTTTTGGAACAAGTTGAGCTTGGCTTCGTGCTCCTCGACCTGCAAACTTCAACCACAGGATGCATCCCAAAGTGTCGGAGTATGGCTGCAGGCACTCATGGAATGCCTCAAGGTAAATGGCACGGGACTTGCCAGATGTGTCCGTGTCAAAGGTGATGCCTTGGGCGAGCAAAGTCTTGAGTTGCTGCAGACGAAACGCACAGATGCCAAGCCTGCCTGGCTTGAAGCTCAGCCCTTCACCTTCTGTATCACGCTTGAAGCGCTCGAACTGCTCTCGCAGATTGTCCAATCGGACCTTGCTGTTTAACCAAGGCTTGCAAGTTCTGCCTGGGGTGTGCCAGCGAGAGGCAGGCCTCTGCTTCTTTGACGGAGTTCTTCAGCTGCTCATGCTCTACGTCCCTGTTCAGAAACCTGCGCTCCCGAGCTACTTGTATCACCCTCGCAACAGCCACTTAGGCAAACGAGGTGCTTGTGAACAATGTCCATGACATCTGCCAGGCCAGTCACCTTGTGAGAGCTGTTCCACAGTTCCACTCTCGCAGTGGCTCCAAGTTTCCTTTCAAGCCTCCCGGATCTTCTGAAACCCATCCTCGGTGTTCTGTGAACGCTCCACCTTGCAATGCTCCGCTCCAAATGCAGGAGGTGCATCATGAAGTTCAGAGCGAGACCGCCACCGGCCTGCCTGCTCGAAAGTTACCTTCTGCAAACAGTTACCTGCCAGCTTCTCCACCTGGCAGGAGCGGTCGGAGTGGTGTGATGCGCTGCGCTACCCCTCGACTGTTTTCAGGCCGGCAGTGCAGCGTACAGTTTGCGAAGACGGCCGGCAGAGGCGTTGAAGGCTTCGTTGGCTGCATCCAGTGCGATCTGCGGGTCCGAAGCGAAGCCACACTACGAGGCCCTCGCCCTGGCCCCTTGCAGGCGCCAACCTCGTGGCGCCACCACTCGAACTTCTCCCGGCGTTGCTTTGCATCGATTTTCGCCTCCGTCGGCTTCACTTCGCCGCTTCACTGCATGACAAAAACAAACCTGCAAACATGAATTCATCTTGGCCAGCGCTTCATCGCGTACCTGTACGGGCCCAGTGTAGCCGGGCCATGATCAAGCAGGAATTGGAAGGCTCGAAGTCAGAGTGCAGAGCTGCAGGGCAACAAGGCACCACCCTCTCGTGCTCAACGTCTTGCTCCAGAATGTCAAGGTCCTGGAACATGCCACGTCATCGTCGGTTTCTGTCGATCAGCCAGGCACGGGTCCTGCGAACACTGAGCCCCTTTGCGAACCAGACGTTCCTGGACCGCGACCTGCACAATTCGAAGGTGTTCGTTCAGACAGCCAATCGACACCACGTCCGGAACGAGCCTTTCTCCGGGACTCGGAGTTCTTTCTGTGCAAATGTGCCTCTCGTGTACTGCAACTGTATACACTCCATAAGAGTTCTGTCACTGCCTCCATGAGGACCAGCTTCTCTTTCAGCAAAGACTGCTCCTTTGTGATCCTTCAAGGCATGGGACTTACAAGCATCTCTGTGGTCAAGTCGACCCAGGGTGCCCGCCTTTCACACATGTGATTGTACACCTTCTTGCATGTCTTGGCCTCATCGAGTGCCTCAGAAGTGCTTCAGTGCTTCTGCTTGTTGGTGGTTTGCTTCAGTCACCATCGATATTAAGCATTGCACTCCCCGTTTTTTGACGATGTCATACCATTGCTGTTCGATCGATTGGTATGAGTCCTGCGAGGTGTAGCGAGGGCAAGGAATTGTGTTGTTGACGCTGCTGTATCCTCCTTCTTGGATGACTCGTCGGCTCCATAGCCGTGATTTCGATCTGCAGCCCGGATCTGCTCTCGAAGTGTGGCGATCTCAGCCTACAGCTCTTGCACCCTTTGCAGTGATGTCAAGCCACGCCGAAGACAGCTGGCCTCCCGACGTTCAGCTTCGAGATGAACCTGATCGTACTGGGCCCGGACGTCCGCTAGAATTCGCCGAACTTCCTGAGACAGGGGGGCACTTGAAGCAAAAGCACCCAGCCTGCAGCAGGAGGGAACCGTTTTGGCAGGGTAAGTACGTGAATGATTGAGGTCCTCCACGGCCGTGTCATCGCCAGACTGGAAAGCACCCTGGCTTGCGCCGGTCTTTGTAGTCTATGTCACAAGAACGGGCTTCCGGCAACAAAATGTGTAGCAGCAATTCACGATGCTTCCCACCTCGGTTCTCTCCACCAGCTTGAGGAAATCTGTGTTACGGCTTCCTGCCAGAGACGCCTGCAAGTAAGCGAGAGTTGACGGCATTGCGCGAATGCATGCGAAGATTGCCTTGAACCTCCTGGCAGCATTGCCGCTTCGGGCCACAAGCTTGCCTTCCCTCGGCAGCAAGAGTGTTACTCTGCAAACCGGTGTTTTAAAGAGCAGTTTGCACTAACACATCCGGCGGGCCGCTTCAACGAGCGCAAGGCTATGCTGGTGGATCCGTGAAATATTGTTTCGTGCGTGGCAGTTGCAGGAGCAAGAAAACGGAGGAGGAAGTAAAGAAGCAGCAGCACCAGATGTTCAGCAGCTGCCGCACCATCAGCAAGTTTCTGGCCGAGTTCGAGGCCTTGACATGATGAAGTGCACCTATTGCACCCTCCCGAGCTTTCAGCTTTGAGCCGAGAGAAATGCCTCGAAACCAGAAGCTGAACGTTTTGCATGCGTTAAACCGTCTGTGCGAGTGGTGGCACATGCCTATCAGCGACGCGTCATGTTGTTTTTATGTTGCTGCATGCTGCGCATTTACGACAAGCCCCCTCGAGGCTAAAAGGTCGGGCGATTTCTTGGACTGCTTGGAGGAAGCTGTCACTATTCCATGTGTGGCTGCAGGTGTCCAGAGTCTGTTGTGGGAGTGATCCTTCACACGACTTTGCGACAGCTTTCGAACTCTCGTAATGCAAATTTCCTTAGACTTACTCTCTCCATGCAAATTTAGGTAACCACCTGGGGTAAGCGTGAAGTAACACCGCAACAATATCTAGACTTGAGATGATCGAAGTCCGACTCTAAGCGAGTATCCTGTGCCCGTGTACTCAGAAGTTGATCCGTACTCTCCCCAAAAACTACTGGCAGGTTGTGAGAAGTCAAATATCTCAAAAACATCAATGTCATGTCGTTGCGATCCAAGATGTCCAGGCTTGCTAATCGATTTTCAGTTTCATGAACCCCCGCAGTTTCGAACAGTCGGAGATAGCCAAGATGTCAATTCTCAAATTCATCGTAGACTGGACGTGTATTCCAACAACTCAAAGGTGATAATGAATGACGTGATATGTAGCGGCTCGGCAATCCCCTGAAAGCATACTTGATGAGATGACCCACAGATCGCAAATGAGAACGTGCAAGGTCTTTTCCAACAGTTCTACGCGAGTCAGGCCTCAAAAAGGCGGTCTGCCCACTGCCAACTGAACTTGCCAGTTGTGTCCGTAGGACCCATGGGACGCAGCCCGCCCATGAAACGAATAGAGACTGCATGGTCATTCCCTTCACTGCGGATCCATCTCCTGTGAAAGAGCTGAATGGACGGTGAAACACATTCTCCACAATCGGATCTGGCAATAGGGTGCAAGTTGCGGACTTGGGAAGGTTCTGAACTGTGCGAAGGTCGGATGAGGCTTCTCTGATCAAGTTGCCGCAACTGGCCCGCATAAGTGACCTGTTGTTAGCTCGGAAAAACAAGTCAAGTTCGTACAGCAACGACTTCGTGGGCTCGCTTTCCCGGCTGCTTAGGCAAGCGGGGAACGAGGTGGATCATTTATGTGCCGATGCCGTGCACAGAAGTCTCCTGAAAACTCGTATCAGCTGGCATCCTATCTCATCTCTTTGTTCAGCACGCGAGCTTGCCCGCAGTATGTGCATTATTTTGGCTTCTTGCGCTTGGAGATCTGTGCAGAACACATCAAGCTAAATCTTGTGCCTGGACTGTAACTGTGACGAGCTGAAAATTGAATGCGAACTGTTCGCATCGAACATGTATCTGGCCCGGCCTTAGTGCGAATCGGAAACATCCTACGGTTCTGAACTTTTTGAACCATATCTTCAGGCGCAGGAGCAGCTACGGTGCATCATGAGTCTGGGTATCGCTATGTGATTTCAGAAGCTTGCAGAAGACAATTCGGGCGAGTCTGACTGACGTTGCATGTCATGTTTGATCTTTGCGATGTCGTGGCATTGCATGCACAACTTCGCTGCCAAAGCAAGACCAGTTGATGAAACCTGGCTGTAATGGACAGGGTGCCTACTTCGTAGCATCTAACACAGGCTAGATGAGGGCATGCTGACCCGGCCTTACCCAGCAGCTCATGCAGACCTCGAAGCTGAACTGAGCACGAGGCTACTTCGCCAACGGTGCCAAAAGCTCAACAAGATGCACCTTGCAAATGCGGTTGATGACGAGTAGGGAAGCTGTTGCTCTTTGCTAACCAACCCTTGCAGATCCCCAGCCAGTCTTCGCATGGACCAGCGACTTTTCTCCTCGATCGCATTGCAGAGATCTCCAAATCTATGGCCAATGGCCAGTGGTCGGAAGGCCACGACCAGCAGACCAGTGATGGCAGTGGCCCAGCCTTCGTGAGGCGATACTTGCAGATGCGATGATTGGGTTAGGGGAGGAGCCCTCCGCCTGGCCTGTTGTACCTGTGGGGGGAGCTCGAGCTCCTCCCGTTTCGGCAGCTGCAGACGCCGAAGGCGGCACTTCTGGAACTCCGGGCCTCAAGGCGGCAAGGAGCTGCCTTTTACTTCTCTAGGTCCATCCGTTCAGGGCATTGAACAAACCAAAACGCCTACTGTGGATGCAGCTCAGCCAAATGTAGTCGATACAGCCGGAAAAGCCTTCGCGCGAGTCACGTGAACAGGCAGACAGAAAGGTTGCTTCCTTGTTAATATAAATGCCTGCAACTGCCCGAGATAGTCTGAGTCTCAGTCCATACTTCGAATTGCTGAGCACTTTCTGCGTCTCGGCACTGCTTTGCGGCTCCACGTCCTTTGCGGAAAACTTTGTATTTAAAGGGTCCTTGATGGGGTCAGTGAAGGACACACGACGACTCTGGTGATCCTCGTAGGCCGATCTCAGCTGCCATTTCTGCTCCAGTCCTGGGTTGAAATTCTCAGATGCAGGCACTGTAAACGAAGGGAAGCAACAAATCAACGTCGAGAAGCAGCGAAATTTCCGAATTGCATTTTGCTCTCTTCCAGATGTTGATATTGAGCGCAATGTAGAAGGGGGTTCGCATTTCTTCTGTTGCAGGTACACCGCTCGCAAAGTAACCCCTGATCTTGTTCGCCGCGAAACTGAACAACCTTCTTGAAGTAGCTGTAGTTCGCAAAGTCTTTTCTGTCGGTCACGTTGTGATTCGCATGCTGTGTTTTCGGGTTTTCTGGCCTTTTGCATGGTCAACAGGCTGTGCTGGCTGCACGTCGCTGAAAGCAATCCTCTTTGGGAGACGTCCAGATATGCTTTGTAAGAGAGAGAGAGGAGAGGAGAGAGAGAGAGAGAGAGAGCGAGAGAGAGGGAGAGAGAGAGAGTGAGAGAGAGAGATTTGGAGGGATACAGAGATAGAGAGAGCGAAAGAGAGAGATGCAGGAGCGCCCGGCCTGGCTTTGTGCCCCTTTGTATCCAACTCGTCGTCGGTGGGCGAACCGTTCTTGCAAAGAGAAGGGCATAATGGCAACTTACGATTAATCAACCCCCCCTGATTAAAGCGACGCGTCTGGGGTCCGGAACCTGGGAAAGGGTAGGGGCAAGAGGAGTTTAGAAGGGCGACAGCGACCCCCACTTATGGTGGCCTCAGACCTTACCAAAACCCCCCCCCAGATTAAAGCTGTTCTCCGCCTCAGGCCTTCGAAAATGCAAAAGCGTTGTGTTCACTGTGTAAACGTATTCCCCAGCAGGCAATCGGAAAGCTATGCTGCGGGAATTTTTTGCTCAGACGGTAGCTTCTGGCGGAAGGCAGCTACTGAGTGGNAAATGCAAAAGCGTTGTGTTCACTGTGTAAACGTATTCCCCAGCAGGCAATCGGAAAGCTATGCTGCGGGAATTTTTTGCTCAGACGGTAGCTTCTGGCGGAAGGCAGCTACTGAGTGGAAGCGCAGCGACTACTGTCTGATATTATCAGCCGATAAATTGGATTGGGGATCCTGGTCCAGGCTATCATGCTCATGCAGCAGACAGTAGTGCAGCATCTGTAGCCGAAAGCATGGCACGTCTCAGACAGCTGATGCCTCACTTGAGTTAGCAGTTATCAGTATCAGTGCTTAATTATGAGTGTTTCAAAGGCTCATCGATATCGAAACTTTCGGCTGCTGAACACATGTCTTCAGACGAAGGTCTTTGACGAGCCGGGCGGATGCGGCCTTCTGTTCTTGGGTTAGAACCCAAAATTGAACGGTTNATCGAAACTTTCGGCTGCTGAACACATGTCTTCAGACGAAGGTCTTTGACGAGCCGGGCGGATGCGGCCTTCTGTTCTTGGGTTAGAACCCAAAATTGAACGGTTTCGGGTTTAGGTCAGTGTAAACCTTAAGTGCACCTAAACCTAACGCTGTTTGGTGGCATCTACCAGGGCGTAGAGAGAACATCTTAGCAGACTTGTGAAGTTGCCTAATTCTGGTCTCCCAGAGCTTCGAAGATGGCTAGGGCANTGGCTAGGGCAAGCCAAAACAGCATTTTGGATGCCCGAAAATGCGTTTTTGGCTTTCTAACTAGGTCTATCGGCTCTTATTACTTGGTCGTGTCGACGGTGTCTAGAACCCAAAATTGAGCGGTTTCGGGTTTCGAGTATAACTCATCGTAAACCTTCAAGTACACCTACACCTTAATTACACCCGTAAGAGGCATCTTCCCAAAATTGAACGGTTTGGGGTTTCGGTTTCAGGTCNGCGTGGAGAGAACAGCTTAGCAGACTTGTGAAGCCTAATTCTGGTCTCCCAGAGCTTCGAAAATGACCAGGGCAAGCCAAAACAGCATTTTGGATGCCCGAAAATGCGTTTTTGGCTTTCTAACCAGGTCTATCGGCTCTTATTACTTGGTCGTGTCGACGGTGTCTAGAACCCAAAATTGAACGGTTTCGGGTTTCGGGTTTAGGTCATTGTAAACCTTAAAGCACACCTAAACCTAACGCTGNAGGTCTATCGGCTCTTATTACTTGGTCGTGTCGACGGTGTCTAGAACCCAAAATTGAACGGTTTCGGGTTTCGGGTTTAGGTCATTGTAAACCTTAAAGCACACCTAAACCTAACGCTGTTTGGTAGCATCTACCAGGGCGTGGAGAGAACAGCTTAGCAGACTTGTGAAGCCTAATTCTGGTCTCCCAGAGCTTCGAAAATGACCAGGGCAAGCCAAAACAGCATTTTGGATGCCCGAAAATGCGTTTTTGGCTTTNGCGTGGAGAGAACAGCTTAGCAGACTTGTGAAGCCTAATTCTGGTCTCCCAGAGCTTCGAAAATGACCAGGGCAAGCCAAAACAGCATTTTGGATGCCCGAAAATGCGTTTTTGGCTTTGAAACTAGGTCTATCGGCTCTTGTTACTTGGTCGTGTCGACGGTGTCTAGAACCCAAAATTGAGCGGTTTCGGGTTTCGAGTATAACTCATCGTAAACCTTCAAGCACACCTACACCTCAATTACACCCGTAAGAGGCATCTTCCCAAAATTGAACGGTTTGGGGTTTCGGTTTCAGGTCATCGTAAACCTTAAAGTAAACCGAAACCCTAAACCCGAAAGGGGTATCTTCCAGCGCGGAAAATGGCTAGGGGAAGCCAAAACAGCATTTTGAGTGCAATTGAACGGTTTCGGGTTTCGGGGTGCCCGGCCAAATCTGAAAAGGCCTCGTCAGGAGCTCCGGTCAGTGCCAGGACCCCGTCGTGGTCGACTAGGCTGGTTACGACCACGGTGAAGAGGACAAGGGACAGCTCGACCACGTCGACGGACGGCACTGCCTGTGGTCGCCTGAGCCTTTGTCCTCTTGGCCGTGGTCGTCTAGGCCGTGGACGACCACGGCCCTCGGTCAGCCAAGATCCGACCGATGCTTGGGGGAAAGCCAATTGCAAACTGCTGTTTTGATCACTGCATTGCAAAGGAACATAGCCTCAGCCACACCGCGCCCCACGGTTGGCCAAGCTCCGACCGAGCCTCACAGGAAAGCCCATTGCAAACCGCTGCCTTCATCACTCTTATTAAAGGAACACAGCCTCAGCCAGACCACGCCCGTCGGTCGGCCAAGCTCCCACCGACGCCTGCGGCGCAAGCCAATTGCAAACTGCTGTTTTGATCACTGCATTGCAAAGGAACACAGCCTCAGCCACACCACGCCCCTCCGTCGGCCAAGCTCCCCGAGCCTCACAGGAAAGCCCATATTAAAGGAACACGGCCTCAGGCACACATTGGTTAATCAGGCAAGCAAACGGACGGCAGCCTCGGGCGGTTGTGGTTGATTCTAAAGAACCCGACAGCCACCCAGAAACTCCACAAACCCAAACCCAGAAGAAATTATTCAAATTCCGAAGCTACTGATTAGCCACAAGGTTTTAAGGAATGCGGGGACAAAATTCCGAACAGGGTTTAGGGTTTAGGGTAACCCCATCCAGACCGGCCGGCACACGCAAGTACCCAGCTCAGGCCAATGCACCGGCAATGGAGTTCGGACGGCATCGGAGCCGGCTCACAAGGAACCGGCAACGAGACTGACCGAGACCCAAAGCTCAGGCGCTTTCGATCGGCGTCGGAGC